>VRLP01005651.1:0-34884 GCA_009660295.1 Lophius piscatorius
GGACCACGACCACGATCTCTTTGAGTTCCTCGTAGCTGGACTGATCAAAGATGGACTTGATCGTCTCTAGGAGGTAGTTTCCCCTCTTCCTCTTGACAGATGACAGCCCAATGGTGAGATACTCTGTGAACAGAATCCACTTTGGTCACTTAAGAATTCATAGATGCCCATATTTAGATAATCAGCTTCAGCGATGCTTGAATACCTACTTTTACGAGGTACAGGAATTCCTGCAAGGTAGCGATAGGTGACGTTAATGGTCCCGGAGAAATTGGATAGATCTCTGAACGTGTGGACATAGCTTTCAGAGTTTGCAGGATGAAGCAGTGTCTCTCCCAGCTGTCTCTTCTCAGCCGCCTAAGAAGACAAATACCAGTACTCATTGAGCAAAAGTAAAACTTCAGAAGAGGCCGCTGGACCGAATGACTCCACTATTGTGTGCATCGACCTTTTCAAAGGTGAAAACTCTTACCAACACATATCCATCATCCATGTAGAGGTTGAACAACAGCAGGAAGGTGATGAGGAAGCCGAGGAAGGGAAGCATAAAACGCTTCCTGAAACACCTCATCTTGTCCACCGACTTCCACATTAGCCTCAGGATCGACCCTTTTCACTGCAGGGAGTCAAAGACAGAAAGGATCGTATGTCATCATCAAAAGTGAATGAAGACGAAGGAGAGTGTGGACAAACGGGTGGCTACATTTTTTTTAAAATTTAATCCTTTTGGACATTTGGGTAATGGCATTGTTATGAAGGATTAAGAGAAGGCTTCTGTGGAGGGAATAAGAAAGCGCTCATCACCTGCATTAATGGAAAATCATGAATCAGGATTATCTCACTTATCAGAGCAGATCAGTTTTTGTCCTGAAACAAAGATAATGAAAATATCATGGGACAGAAATAATAAACCAGTTAGTCAGATTATTTATAAATCAGTTAGTTAGGATCTAGAGAAAAAAAACCCAAACATAATATGAGTCAGCGAAAATATAAAACGTTGTCAAATATCATATATTAGTCATAGGATTTTAAAATAACACGAAACTTTCTCGAAATGAAGATGATCTCAGAAAATATTGACACACCGTCTTAAAATCATAAAATTCTCAAAACAGTATCTCAAAATTAGAAACGTATCATATTATTATTATGATTTCATGTATTTGCTTTTATTGCTATTATATTTATTTTTATTATTATTCTTCCTCGAAGGAAGAAGGAAGAAGAAGAATATCTGTATCAATTTTTAGTTTTTGATTACCATTGATGTTTTTGTGGGGGAATCATTCCTTTCAAATCATGCACCCATCATGTTGATACGAAGGTATTCATAATCCGGCTTTGATTTAAAAAGAATGAAATACGCAAGGTCATCCACCACAGGCTCATTTAAATGAAGAAAGACGTTATTTACTTTCTCCAAGTAAATTCCATTTCAATCAGGCGAGACAGAGAATGAAGAAAAGATGAATGTTTTTATGCTGATGTTAGGGTATCTGTATGCCCCCCGTTGGAGTCTGCATGCAGGTGGTGATGGCTAATGACCCTGCTGAGACGGATGAATGATGAAGTAGAAGTATCTGCATGGGCGTAGATTGAAAGGTGAGGGGTGCGCTGATGCGGTGAATTGCGACTGAGTTTGAAAGCTGTGCATGACAGAACCGTACGACCAAAAACTGTGGTCCGAGTGTGCAAGAAGATAGTCTCCGTGACTGAAACTTAGTAAGATCTTAATTTATTGTTAATTGCACATCTGAGATAAGTTCACTCTTCAGAATTTAAGGAACAAATCCAAACTCACACACTCTCTCTCTCTCTCTCTCTCACACACACTCTCTCTCTCTCTCTCTCTCTCTCTCTCACTCTCAGTCTCTCTCTTTCTCCCTCTCTCTCTCTCTCTCTCTCTCTCTCTCTCTCATGTTGCTATGTGTACAACGTTTCATGGAAAAGCGTTCAATAGTTTTTGAGTTATGCTCCAGAAACAAAACGTGACCGATGGGCAGGCGGATGGAACACAGCCCCTCCTCCTCATCGGTCATGGGTTAGTGGGGGAAAGGTGATCATCGGCTGCGAACCTGACTTATCAATCACAAATCTGGATGGATGTCGACTTTAATTGAGGTACGATGAGGAACTTATTCAGCAAGTCAGACGTGGCCAACGGCCCGGACAGAGATACAGGAGGCGGATTTCAAGGCTCAAACTAAATGAATCTAATAACGGATGATTCTAGTCGTCATTCTTCAAACCCCCCCACAAGGAGAAGACGTCAGTCATCTGTTCAGTCACCATACCAGCCAGATTACGTTTCATACCTCACGACACATCAGTGACAGCTCTTGATGGGCACAAATGCTTCCAGCCCTGTTCAGAGTGATATTTACACATTGTGTTGACAGCCTTTTACATAAATTACTTTGCTCGCTTTGTGTCCTATTTGGCATCTCATCTGAAAATGTACTGATCTCATGACACCCCACCCAATTCTGGTGTTGCGTAACACAAAAAAAACAACGCCTTCAATGTGAGAAGATGTGAGCTCCCTGGTGACAGGGACAATACTGGGAGGCCTGTGCGTCTGCCGCCGCGTCCAATAACCCAATAAACAACTTAATATTCATTGTTTTAATCATCGCTAGCGTTCCATTTTAGGGGAGGAAAATTCATCCACCATCTGCCGGAGAAGCAGACCATTTTGTGATTCTGTCACAAAAAATGCTTCTGATTGCACCTAAGAGACGGGTTGGCAAGAAAAAGCAGAAACACAATGACAGCTGTGAGTCAATATTTTGAAAGTCCTCACTAACAACACCTTCACGCCATTGTCAGAAAAGCAGGCGGCAAAATCAGATATTGGGATGGTCAAAGAATCGCTAACAAAGGAGAATAATGGCAACATGCTTTCCCTGCAAGACAAAATACCACTAAGAAAATTAGATTTTCGTCGGCTTTCTGAACAACAAACAAGTCTCCCATAGGTCACGTATATTTATATGGAAATGAAGGTAAGCCTATGAATAAATAAGCACCATTTGTTGGGTTTATATACTTTGTTTACAATGCTCTTCTGCCCGTTTGCTTCTTCTTTTTTTTTCCACGCAGCAAATAATCAGCATGTGTGCCCAGTGAGCTCATTTCCACTTCTGCAGTCACTTTAGATTAGAGTAAATAAAGTAATAATAGGTAGAAGGGAACAGCGATGGTTTCCCGCATCAAGCGTATCCTATAGGGAGATTCATCCTTACTGAGAGAAAGAGTTTCTCCAGAGCATAAGAGGAGAGGAGATTTACCCCGTCCAGTCATCTTTTTGTCTTATAAATGCCATTTCCTCAGAAAAGAGGGATTAGAACAATCTCTAATATTAGTGCAAATCTGATCATCTTGGTAGTCCATTGCGGTGAAAAGGTTTCACTTCCAGTCCTGATTTGTACTATTTCTGTGTGTTTCTTGTACTAAATAATGTAAGCCGTCCATCCATCCATCCATTTCCTGCAACCACTTATCCCATTCAGGGTCGGTACCAATCCCAGCTGGCATTGGGCGAAAAGCGTAGAGAACACCTGGAGAGCCCTCTCCGATAATTTGGCTGGTCTGATTTTCAGGAGAGAGCAATCCTGGTTGTTGAGAACCTCCCTGGTAGCACAGCTGAAATTTAAAGGTACAGTACACCACAAAGATTCAACTCCATGTGTGGAACCCACTAACTGACAACTACTAAACATGTCTGTTTTGAGTTTTGATTTTATTCATTGCTCTCCGCTTCACTCAACCATTTGAAAATATTTCACTTACTCTAAATTATTAAAAAGCTATTTATTGCAATCAACGTGCAATCTGGGATTTACTATTCAGGAAATGATAATATGAGCCAGTGGTAAAATCTGAAACTACGTCTACGCTCTGATGTCCATGACATCAAAGGTATATCCCTAAGAGGCCCTCAATCCCCTGCGTTGTACAAGCAATCCCCCTAATTAAGCTTCTCGAAATAAATGTGTAATTATCTCTAAAAACAGTGTTTTTTGTATTAAAAAAAAAAAAGCAAGAGAAAAGCTGCTCCTAGTGAGTAAAACAGGATATATACGAAATAGATCTCCTCGAATCGATACATACACACCAAAAAAGAAAAGTCAGACCAATAATGGTTATGGGCCAAAAACCTTTAGATATAAATCCGTCCAGTTCTTCCTCACACTAAACTATTAGTTCATATTTTACTCACTAGGGGCAGCGCTTCACGGAAAACTCTGTATTACAGGTATAAATTCCAAACTGTCAGTCCAGTTTCGTTTTAAATTCAGAGCCAATGAATCGACGCAAGGAGACCTTTCTAGTATGTATTATAATTTATTCCAAAATTCATATTTTGCTCACTAGGGGGAGCTTTTTTTTCCCAACAGTTTTGCAGACATACTGCTTTTTTAGACTGTTTTCCGGACTTACGTTAAACCCTTTTGGGAAAGGTTGGTTGTAGTTTATTTTGATGTTTTCCATATGTAGATGATCACACATGTCTTGCGACACTTTCCTGGTTCCTCTTTGTATCAAGCATTTACCCTTTTTTCTTTGTGGAGTCTTTGCTGTGTCCCTTTGACATTTGGCAGATTATTTTGTATGCTTCTTTGAAACCTGCTACATATTGGATTGTTTGTTGTCTCTTCCTTTTTTGTTTGCCATCACCTGCCTCATTATGTCTGAAAGTCAAAGTGCTTTAGTGTTCATCCCTGATTCATATCAGATCAGCCTGGGGTGTCTGCATTTGCGCGAGGTCCTCCATCTGAATTCATGCCACCTTGCTATCAGATGATGATGACAGTAAACTGCTTCACCAGAACTGATCTGTAAATTATGTAATCAGCAGAAAAAGCTTCAGGCTTGTGATGATTTATACACTTTTTGCTTTATCAAGATACAACTTTGCTAGACTTTTGATTGTCTCTACTGCAAGTAGACAAATGTGCAGATGATTATAAAGCATGACTGTTTCCTTTATACATACATATATATATATATATATATATTTTCATACTTTCATTTAGTGTATATATGATCCCTTAGAGTGTAAATCTTCCATCCTATGCAAAGGTACACACCCTTCAAAAACCACATCCTAGATTGTAACAGAGGCTTTTAGTCATTTGTTTGTAGTATAAAGACACAGTACAGTAATAGCTTGATATGATCATCAGGGATTTTACGCCATTTTTTAAATACTTTGGCTACCTCTGAGCTACAAAAACCTCTTCATACTTTGTGGTTTACCACCATCACACATGCCCTAGCATTAGAGGTAATAGAGGATCATCCAATATTTATGTTTTCAGCCCATCATGATATGAAGATTATAAAGGAAAACTGTCACATCTGCAGGACAACACAAACAACACCAGATTGGAAGAAGACGGACTTTTTCTCAGTCCAAAATGGAAACATTAACAGCCAAAACGCAGTCATTTAGAGCAGCGACGGCTTATAGCCTGCTTGTAAATTCGGCTCGTGGCCGCAGGGTCTCAGAGCCGATAAACAGACATCTGTGAGAGTCCGATTGTGGAGAATGAATAAGCGATGCATCAAATTCAACAACTTGCATCAAGGTGCCCTTCAGCAAGGCAGCTAATCCCAATTTGCATCAGTAGCAGCAGCAGAATTTCCAGCAGTCAGGAGATTTGGTTATACTGGAGTCTCCCAAGTGGGAAGGTGTGTAAGTGTATGAAATGTTGAAACAGGGTCTGCTAGCTCCGGCAAAAACCTTCCCTGAGGAAATTAAGACATAAAGAAGCTGGAAGGGTTACTGGACGCCGATGGATGATGGGATGCTGCAGAGACAAAGAACCACGAGAATCCTCCGCGATGTATCTCTATGACAACCAATGATCTCGGATGTCTTTAAATGAATGCTTTACTTTTTTTTGGACCCCTTTTGAAGAATAACGAAGAGTGACTGGAGTAAAAGAGGAAGTTTTAATACAGAACTGAATGCTTCATTCCACATTGGGATATTGTCCTAAATTCATCTTTCAATAATCCGGTTTACATTTTGTGTAAAAAGTTATATCTCATACCAAAATGTGGCGTATTTCTAGTATGCGTGTATGAACAGTCCGCACCTAAACCACCATCTTCTTTCCTCTGTTAGTGCATCATCTCTCACTTTTTCTCTTCATCGCTCCCTCTTCATCATTTTATGTCTTTGCAGTGTAGCAAATAACAACCAGAAACTCCATTTTTTTTTTAACAAGCTTCTCCAAATGTATGTGTAGACATCTCAGAGAGGGGTGTTATGGATAACCGTAGACCCTAAAGCAGCTGACGGGTGCTTCTCTCTCTCTCTCTCGTTCTGTTGTTGGAGATGTTTGTGCAAATATTATTTTATCACAACTTTGGGACACAGGTTCTCATGCACCAGCGCTAATGTTTGCAGTTATTTCCAGAGTGAGGATGTGGGATGACGTATCCCACGCCAGCAGAGAGACATCACGAAGCTCAGAATGTTTGTCTGGGCTACAATAAGCTTCTTGAGAAATAAAATAAGGTCTTTGAGGATTTATTGATCACAGCTGCCGCAGGTTTATGTTTTATTGCCTGGAATTTCAGTTTCTGTGAATTGCTGAGATGCATTTGTTTTTTCTTCTTCTTCAATTTGTTTTTTAGCTTTCATGAGTCTAGTTGATTATATTTGTGAATTCAATGGCGCCACGACTCTCAGCCAATTTGCTGTATTTTGTGTTATTGTGGCGTTCAACTCTGCCACTGCCTCTGTGAAATCATACATTCTATGTCTAACGCGATCCTCCTCGCTTTAATTTCGCCAACAAACCCTGAAGTTGGGCCTCAATGGAATGAACTTGTTTGTGCAGCGCATTTAAGGGTTGTTCACGTAACGACATCTTTTATATTAAATTTAACAACAAAACAGATACCAGAGTGCAATCCCTGAAATGCTTCCTGTTCCATCTCAGTGTAAACAAGAAAAGAACACAATTTTTATGAAAACTGCAACAACACGACCCCATTTTAGGTATCGCTATTAATTTTAACGCCGAGTAGCCACACATGGATAGAACAACAATATAAACAATGGCAGATTATTATATTTTGTTTGTGCTGCAGACTCTAGTGGGTTTATTAAGTCTTTTACAGCAAAATGCGTTTTTTTCTGCAGGTTACTGAGATCCTGGGATCATCTGAGCCTCGATTTGTCATTTTTGTTGATCTGTGAGCATAACAATCATTTTCACAATATATATACATATATATATATATGTATATATATACAGTATATCGTAAAACTTTTTTAAAAGAGAAAACTTCTCCTTTTTTTAATTGCTAAAATGGTTTCCTGTAAACTGTACGACGAGTATTACGAATATTAAGGCCACATTGACAAAATAAATCGTAAATCAAGAATAATAATAAGGTCGTTATATTATTGGACAAAATTATTGGAGTAATTTTAGGAGAATAAAATCGTAATAATACGAGAATAACTCTGTAATTTTCGTGTAAAAAGTCTTAATTTTTCGAGAAAAAAAGTTTGTAGTTTTAAAAGAATAAAGTTGGGATTTTACGAGAATAAAGTCGGAATTTTACTGGAATAAAGTCGGAATTTTAGGCTACTCATTAGAGGGGAATTGACAAATGCCAAGCTATATTTCAATAATATAAAAATTTTCACAAATCAATAAATATAGAATCTTTTGGGACATGAACACAATAAAGATCGCAGGTATCAGAACTTTGGAAATGCTGTGTAAAAAACGGTGTTTTTTTAAGGAAAAAGAACCGGACAGACATGGAGGAAATCTCTCTTTGGTGGAGCAGGAGATTCTGCAATGATGGATTTTGTTATCACATAATCTCGATGGAGGGATTCCAAAATAATCTGATTACTTCATTAACACATCGGAGGCTGTGTGTGTGTGTGTGTGTGTGTGTGTGTGTGTGTGTGTGTGTGTGTGTGTGTGTGTGTGGTACAGCAACTCTTCTTGTTCTTCATTTTGAAATGAACATAACAGATTGATTGTTGATTTTGATCTTTTTTTAATCATATATACTGACAAGAAAAAAATATTTAAAATATTCCATTCATTAATTTATTTGTCCTGTAATTAAGTCTTATGATATTGTATTTGTGACTTTAGAGACACTCTATGTTCTACAATTTCTTTTGTAGTGGTTTGGCTTCTCTCCGCCAACCTGTAGAAATATAACGGCGGAACAAATGTGTGACTTTCTTTCAAATTTCTTGACAAAAAAATCATGACAAAGCCTTTTCAGTAAGAATTGTTCAGTTTGGTTTCAGTGTCATGAAATAATTTGAGCCATGGGCTTTCAAAACGCTTGTTGAAAGAAACTCCTCTCGTGTTTTTGAACTTCACTCAGTCTTCAGGAACTCTTTGAATATAATGTTCTATACAATGTGCGCCTTAGATACCAGATCCCGCTTTTATAATCCGTCTCCATCCTGCCCTAGCGGGCCTGGGGCGCAGAACTAATGTGGGTCAAAGCGCTGTCTGCTGAGTAGACCCATTCTCATTAGAGTCGCCACCACTGACTCAGCGAAAGCCTTTGGTGTTCGTCTTTGACCTGTAAGGTAAAGACACTCCAGAGGCCAACTACACGTAGTGCAGGCCCGCTGAACACAAAGCGGCGAACGTCAGAAGTAGAGAATCGTATCTGCTTTAGGCTAAGGCTTCCCTTATTCTGAGGTTATTCGACTTTGCAGGCAACCATGATCGTTGACGACAGGGTTCTGTCATGGTAATGACGATCTGAGGAGGTTTCTCAGAATTTATATCTGAGTTTTTTAAAGGCTTATGCATAGGAAGCAATCTGGTTCCTGATTGATGAAGGCCCACGCTATTAAAAAGACAAGGTGGTTTATTTCATACAATTACGGCCCGTATGGATAATTGCAGGATAATCACGAGTTGATGACCAGATTACAAGATGTGAAACTTTCACTAGCACTAATTAAATGATCCATTATCAGACTTTCTTATCAGGTGGTGGATGGATTCGATCACTGATTGAGACAAGTGTTCAGAACCACCGTTTTGTACCTGCCTCTGTGGCCCGTGAGGAGAGTTTCCAGCCATGTTGGTTCTGACAAAACCAGACCCAAAATGACCTCTTCTGGAACTCAAGCAATTGCTTATGGTTTGTAAATGGAACCAGACTTTAAGCGCAAAATTATTACCTCTGCCCACGTTAACCCATGTTTGTTCGTCTGTTTGTTTGTAAGCAAGAGTACAAACAAAGGATTTAGCATTTCCTAGAGATGATTACATTTTGCGTGACGTTATATGTTTCACAGAATTTAAATTAAAGTAAAATAAATCAAATTTGGGCCATTTGTACTAGTTACAACAGAAGGTGGCTATTGCTACCTTTGTTCCTTTGATGTTCCAATGGGGGCGGAGCTGACGTCTCAGTGGGCTGAACAGATATGCCGAAGTGGATTGCGGGGGAGGAAAGTGGCCACAGAGTATTTTAAAGATATTTTAAAGAGAGTTTGTGGGAGTTGTCGCTATATTTAGAGGCTAGCAATGACTCAGACATGAGTGGAGGAAGTACGTTTTCTAGTTACTACATAAAATACAAAACTGAAATGGAATGGAATGCTGAAGTCGAAAATATGAACGTGTGAACATACGTCCCTTCTGTCTGTGGATTTCTATTATGGATTAATGTCTGATTTAAACACACAAGACAGACTTTGGAGGTAACATGTTAGGCCTTATGTAAAGGACTACATTTAATCTAAATACAACTTACCCATCAATAAGTTATAATTACATAATGACAGTCCCTGGTTACTGCACATGGCGCTCTACTGCCCCTCAGGGACGGGTCGAATGCAAAGAAAAAAACTGGCGCAGGCTGACAATCAACACACCTGACTCCCGGCCAGTTATCAAGCTCTGCGATATTTAACCCACACTTGAACATCGCTCGGCCACCAAAGTGGTAACACGTGTCCTCTAGAGTTCATTATTTCTCCTGTGTTTCTTGTGTGCTAATCAATCTTATTCTCGAGGCCGAGATTTTTGAAATGCCAGCGTACTCATTCCAGACCCCCCAGTCCGCCCGCCCCCGTCGTTCAGTCAGCAATCTCCTTGTTAGCTCCAGACCTCAGTTAATCAGTTTCTATTCATACTGCTGAGTCACTGACTCCATCTCTGCCCTGCCACAGGACCGAGCCTACCTGACCCAATCAAGCCCGTCCGGCCTCCGTGCTACCGTTGTCCTCTGCAGTTTGTTCATTGAGCTCTTTGAACACTTCATGTCTGTCAGGATGCAGGATCTGGGTCCAGTAGATTCAGCTCAAGCCCCTGATAGATCTGGCCCGTGTGTTTTCAACAGATTAACTCACTTTTTGAGCTATTTTAATACGATTTTGTCGGAAGGAGGCGAACAGGTGATTACATTTTGAAGTTCAATCCAGAATATTTCCTTTTACAAATCCAACTAGAGCAACTTCAACTCTTCTCATTGACTAAATGTGACCTTGGCAGAGAGGGATCAAACAGAAGCAGAGTATGTATTTCTACGTTGGGTCCTCCGGAGGCTCTCGAGATCTTAGTATTATAATTAACTTCTATTCACCATATTTCTATTACTTTTATTCTTGCTGCTGCACATCAGGAATTCCCATCAGATGACTTCTGTTGTGATGTGAGGCTAAATAGTACGCATGAAAACTGAATTGAGAAATTTGTGACGTTTTAGATATCCCTCCAAATGTTTCGAAACATGATTTCGGGTCAGCTCATGACGATTTCAGGGCAAAACCATCACAGCTTCAACGCATCTCTTCAGAGAAGTGTGTGTGTGTGTGGCTCCGTACTCCTCTGTGACTCCTAGCGGGTCTCCTCCTTGTTTGTTGATTGTTCTCACTCACTGTTTGTCGTTGTCATGTCGTTGTATACATTCATGTTGACGTCTGTATGTCTTCCAGGCAGTCTGGCTTCTTTCCCCCATGAGTTCCCAGGTGATGATTAAAGTTATCTACAGGATTTCACTTTCTTTACTTTGACACTGCCTTCAATTTTTTTGTATCATCATGGACCCTCTGGCTTTGTAAAAATCATTCAGTTTTGCCTTTATTAAAACTCCTGTGTCATCTCAAATAAGGGTCATTACTTTGAACTCCCCACAAAACCGTTTTGGTTCAGACTCTAGCTCCGGGGAGGAAACGCCACTCCATCAAATCACCAGACAAGATATATCACTAACCATTAGATAAACTGCTATGACATTTGGAGCAGACATCCATGTCGCCCAGAGGTTCTATTTTGTCCTATTCTTTATGATTTACGATCAAATACCTGGAAAGCAAATTACATCTCCCATCAGCCTCAGCTCCAATAATCAAATGCTCGCCGGCTAAACTCAGGCTATTCTGACATGCTTTACTAGCATGCTGATGTTAGGTTCTCCGTCCTGGTCTTAAATAAGGAATCAAATGCAAATATTATCAGAGAAGTCAAGACAGAAGTAGCACTGAATATCATCGTCAGGAGGTAATCATTTACAGAATAGACTGGTTTCACTGTGACACTTGTTGCTATGTCGGAAAACTCTCCCTATTGTTCGAACCAAGGTCAAGGAAGAACATTGAAGCCGGTGGAGGCTGTAGAAGAGTGACGTCAGTTCCAGCAGCGAGAACAGACAGCAGGAGATATACCGTTGGAAATGTTATCACTTTAGCAGAGAACACATTGAGCCTGTTTTCACATCCAGAGCAGAAAAGCTTGTGTTTGAAATTCAGCCTCGGTCTGCTCAGCAACACATTTTTGCCTTTGGCTCATTCCCAACAACTGCTAAGCTTCCTGTAATGTTAATATGAAGGGCTGTTACAGTTACAGCAAATCCACATGTGACACTGAATAATAATGAAGAGAAAATGATTGGAAAATGCAATTAATCTCTTATAAAAAAAATGGCTAGTCTAATGAGATGCCATTCTAATAAGGCTGTGTGTTGAACAACAAAGCCATTAGGTAAACACTTTTGTTTTTTTTACCCTCATTAACATCCAAGCAAGAGTTCAAAACCCACATGGACCCCGTTGATCCGGGTGTCTTTGTGTTTGTGTGTCGGAGCGTGAGGGAGTCTCAGGAGGGTTTCTGATGAGACGTCATACACCGAAACATTTTTCTCCAGCTTGTCTCTATTTCTTATATTTATTTTAAAAGTGAAGTGAATGATGATGAGTCCGAATAAGCTTTTGTCTTTTTTATTTTTCGGCAGGGTCCGCTAGTCGCCATAATCTGATTAATTTTGTAAAAAATGAGAAGGAGATGACACTGAACTGAGACGTTTGGAGGATTACTATTACCAAATAATATGAGTAAGTAATATTTAACGACATTTTAAGCTTTGATTATGATTTGAACACTTGTTCTGGAGATATTACTAAAGCACGAACAAATATGAGCCTTTAGGCTAATTCCTGATTTGAATATTCATCTGTTTTGCTTTAACAGTTTATCCTGTACGGGTGACTGCTGGAGGAAACCAGAGAATCTGGAGGGATCCCTCGCAAACAGAGGGGGGAAAAAAACATGTTAACTCCACACAGAAGGGTCCCAAGGTCAGACGTGGGTTTGAACACAAAACCCTCTTGCTGAGAGGCAGCTGCGAAGCCCACTAACAACAACAGAACCCACAACAACAAGTTGAAGGGCTTTTGTAACTCTTCACTAAACACAGCTGTCGAATCCAAGGTTAATCTGGAAATATCGATTAGAGCAGCTTTGAATAAATTTGAGTAAAAACAATAAAAACTGGGCACTGAGTAGAATGAATACCTGATCCAAAGCCCAGCAGAGCCTTTTAATTAAATCAAACCCTAATCCAAATTCCAATCATCAATTTTACCTCATCATGAAACTCTGTCAGGCAAGTATTTGCATAATTGATATCGATTCAGGAAAAAGCCCTATTACTCAACATTAATGTTGAAGAGAAGAAAAAAATCATGGATCAGCCCTTTTTACTGGGTTCAGTGTAAATTTGTCCCACTCTTGTACCCAGTTTTATGGTTATACTTCAGAGAGTGTATGCATAATATTCAATTCAAATATGCATTGATTGAATTCCTGAAAACTAAATGTGAAGTTAGGTCTGAAAAAACAAATGACTAATGAATAAAATATGAACTATTGGAGTAAAATACCCCAGAAAGGATATATCCTGCAGTCGGTTCATATGCTTAAGTTTTAGACTAAATAAGATATTATGGCCCAAAACTTTGGGAATTAAAGCAAGTGTCAGAAATATGCAACAAACCTTTTCCAAAATCAATCCAGGTCTTCATCACGCTAAAGTGTATGCGGGTATAGAATTTGAAAATGATCTATGAAACAGGTTTTGAGTTTTGCGTTAAGACGAAGGTTCGACGAAGGACGGATGAATAAACAAACTAATGTTGGAAGAGAAAAAAAATGATTCTCTTTAAAATGCAAAATATCAGCTTCATCACGGTCATCAATCTTTTCATCAACAAGCAAAAACTGTCAACAGATAAATAAATACATATACATACATATACATATACATATATGCATATATATATATATATATGTATATACATATACATATACATATATTCATACATATATGTATATACATTATACATGTTTTTCAGGGATTCCCAACAAAAATAATTCCATGTAAATGTATCAAGGCTGAGGATCTTTATTAAAGGTGCCTTAATGAGGGTTACTTCAAATTTGATTGGAAAAAGGGAAATGCAATCTCCTGGCTGGAATCAAAGTTGTTTGCATGGATCCAGACTCAGAGCGAAGACATGAGTTCAGAGGGAGCGAGCCGTGGAACATATTTGAGTAAACAGCATTTCTACCAGAGGAAAGCAAATGTCTCTGCCTCCAGTTTGGAGTTTTAGTGACTGCCCCTCTGCCCGGTTCAATGTGTTGACTTATTCATCCAGGTAGAGCGGGCCAGCTACTTTCTCAGACTCCAGGCTGAAGCAGTTACCATCTTCCTGCGGTTGGACAAGAGGAGCAAACCTGATTAAAAATGAATGGGAACCGACATGATGGCAAGTCCTGTTCCATATACACCCACGCTGCATGTTTGCTTGTCAGCCTGCATCACCCAAGCAACTCACTCAGCACATTCAAATCGCCCGTACAGCATATTTAAAAACAGTGTTTAAAAAAAAAAGGACGGCAACGTTGCTTATGCATGTTTAAGCTGAATAAATACAAAACGGTTTTACGATACCCTTTGCACAGTCTTTGGTTCTGTAGCAGAAACGTCAAATACTGCAAAGGCTGGTGGAAAAGATTTTTCGCTTTGATATATTGACGAGGATTTCTGTGCAGTCCATGCCTAAGAAATCACCAATGCCTTTATAACATGTCATACAAATCTGTCCAGTGGCAGGGGTGGATCTAGACACAATTTAATGGGGTGGCAAGACAGTGGAATGGAAACTTTGAGGGGTGGCATTGCATATTATATAATAATACTGTATATATATGGATAAATATATACTCTTTATATATATATATAAATGTACTGTAAATTTCTGAACAGCAGGAGATAATTGGGATGGCAGTTGGGGTGGCAAGGTGTCTTATAGGGGTGGCAACTGCAACCTATATACCCCCCTCTAGATCTGCCCCTGTCCAACGGTTATTATTTCCACCTGGACCAAACACAGACTACAAAACAATCAGTTAACAGACCCACTGTGATGTCATCCATTAGTTTGTGGATGGTGGATTTAAAGTTACTATGACTATCTTTCCCATCAGGCAGTAGTCACTCTTGAATGTTATATTCTGCTTTTCTTTAAATTTTACACTGAAAGGGAAGCTAAATTATGAAACAACTCATGTTGGAGAAGTTGCAAAGCAACTAGTTTTGAAATTGTTACCACTTTTCAATTCAGTGTCAGTTTTATTTAAAGATTTAGTCGACTCAAGGTTCGTTTATTTTAGCCTTGTTTTTTATTTGAAAAAACAACGTTTTTGATTCTAGTTTTAGTCAATGGAAAATGCGCACCTTTTTTTTTGTATTTTGTGAAATATCAGTTTAACCTGGCTATTAGCTACTTCAAATGAAGATGTGTATAATACACAGTGGGATTGTTTGAACATTTGTATATTTCTTTATTCAACCTTGTTACCTGTGTTGTATTGTGTCTTTGGCCACTGACCATTTTCTTTTGATGTTTAATTTTCTATGGAACAGTGTCCTTATACCGTCCAGAGCATCATCATGGAAAAAGTACAAATAGTGAGATACGGCGCTTTTAATATTTTGACAATATAATTGAAAAAAGGAAAAATAATAATGGTGACAGTTGATGATTATGATTTTTCCTTTTCCTTTTAATATTTTGACAATATAATTGAAAAAAGGAAAAATAATAATGGTGACAGTTGATGATTATGATTTTTCCTTTTTTCAATTATATTGTCAAAATATTAAAAGCGCCGTATCTCACTATTTGTACTTTTTCCATGACGATGCTCTGGACGGTATAAGGACACTGTTCCATAGAAAATGAAACATCAAAAGAAAATGGTCAGTGGCCAAAGACAAAATACAACACAGGTAAAAAGGTTGAATAAAGAAATATACAAATGTTCAAACAATCCCACTGTGTTTAATACACATCTTCATTTGAAGTAGCTAATAGCCAGGTTAATAGACTAAAACAGAATAAAAGTAAGACTACATTGTCATTCCTGATATCAAGTGTATTTCCCCGAAAAGCCTCCAATCCCCTGTGTTGTAGAAGCGACTCCCCTGATCGAACTCCGATAATTTAATAAAGTTAAAGTTAAAGTTGCGTCCGAAAATCAAAAAAAAAATGTCCCCCCTACAGAGTAAATATGATATATATATATAAGATAGATTTCCTCGATGCACCAATTTTGGACTAAATCAGACCAACGGTATGAAAATTCATGGCCTGAAAACTTTTGGAAATAAGGCTCCAGTGTCTGTAATTTAAAACCGACCGTTCCAAAAATCGCTCCAGTTCTTCCTCGCACTAAGGTCTATGTTGGTCTAGAATTTGACAATGATCCATGAAATAGTTTTTGAGTTAGCACGATGGCAGTGATCACGATTCCATAATATCCCCACCTTTACAAAAAACGCTGTAATAAGGAAACAATCACAAATATTATATTTAACAGCGTTAAATATTTACGTCATATGTGAGCGTGCCTCATTCTGGATGCAGTGAATCTCTATGCAAGGAAATTATCTTTTTTTTTACCCAGCACGTAAACATCATCATGTTGGCCAAAAAAAAAAAAAACAGTTTGCAGAATATGCATTTCTAAATCCGCAAAACTTTATAAAATCCTATGACAACTTTTCAACAAACACACAGACAAAGAAAACGCAGACTGTTGTGATTACATAAGTAGGAGATCTGTATATTGTGTGCAAAGAGAAACGCTATAAAACACTATAATTTGCGATAAAAGAGCTTAAAGTATTATCATGTTGCCTTAGGCAAGGGAATGTTTCCCGCCACATTACCATTGTTAATATAGGTCAGCAGACGCCGTCAGTGAAGAGAGGCGAGAGCCGTTAATTTAAGTCACGAGTCTCATTTCGGCGATAGCAGTGATTTTTTGCGGAGGGGAGATTCACAGCAGGGGGGCAGCTATCCGAGCTTCAGTACCTGCGTTTGATATCAGTGAGAAACAGTGATCAAAACAAGGCTTGATAACCCCTGAGACACGAACACTCCGCTGCCAGGGTTAGATTTGTGCACCTAAGCAGAAAAAGACATCATATCAGGAAGATGCTGCAGCAAGTCACTATCGTATTTTCCAACACGGATCCTATCTTCTTGTGTCAGATACTCCTTTTCCACTGAGCTGGTTCTAGGGCTAGTTCGGGGCCAGAGCCTGATTTAGCACCAGTTGTTTTCTTTTTCGACAGCCTAAGCACCACTGGTGCCTGACAAGCACCAACTGTTTGCTGGTCTAGAGCCGAGAACCGATTACATCAGGGGTCGGAGGCGGGTCTTGTTGCGACCAACAAGACCGGCGCAAAGGCTGAACCGCCATTTTTAAAGCAATAGCAGAGCGAGTTCCATCCAATAAACTAGCAATAACATTTTTTTATTTTAAAATTAATAACAAAAGCCGTTTCTTTTCGGCTCTGGATCTCAATGTAGATTTGCAAAACCAGGAACAGCACATGCATGAAGACGATTAGCTCCTCCATCGTCGTTGTTGTGCTTGAGTATGAGCGTGATGATGCTGGGTAAACTAATAGTGACGTACTGATGTTATAAGGCGACGTAATGGCGTGGCTCTGACTGGGCTCCCTTGCCAATGGAATAGCAAACACGTTCTTAGGAGGTGCGCGAGTTGAAACAACTAAGCACTGGCACTAGCACCAGCACCGAACTAGCACCAGGTGCTTTTTGTTGGAAAAGGTGTAATATACCCTTATAATACCCTGTATATACTTATATATTATAAGTGTGTAATGGGGATAGGTATTTTTTAAAAAGGTCCAGTGTTAAGCGAGACTGCCATCAAACAAGCTGCAATTCAATCCCTTCCTGGAAATCAGACGCAGTAAAAGTACGTCCACTGGAAGAGTTTTTCTTTCTGACGCGGTTATGGAAATGATCCATGCAGAGATTTTATCCTAAACAACTACATGCTCTCTGTTAACCAGAACCGGCTGCTTGCTAAAATCGTCAAACACAAAAACATGGGGAAAGGGGGACCAGGTCGAAAAATAATGATGCCGCCCTCGAACACATTTGCTTTTTTCAGCACATTTAACGCAATCATACATCAACAACAGCCCATAGCGCATGAATGAGAGGAAGCTATGTTTGCAGCTTGTTTTTTAGCTTCTACATTTAAGCTTGCTTGCGACATTATATACAAATTAGAGGAAAATGAAACAGAGACTAATGTGATTTCTAATAAACTAATGAGCACATGCTGTTAATTCATGTATTTGGTAAGTTACAAAAATGTCAGGAGTGGATCCTGACTTTTTTTCTCTTTAAAGAAGGGGCTTCAATAATTACTCGTGAACCGCTTGAAGGATTTTAATTAAAATTGTGAGGTTAAGTTAATAATTGGAATTTTCATAACGATTAATTTGAATTAAAAAAAAAGCACTGTTGGGCCTCCGGTAACTCCATCCAGTTCCCTTGTAGTTAATGTGTTTGTGATCTCATGTACTTCGAAAGGGCGCCACATGCACCCATCTGCCATTACATTATAACCACTGATGATAGCAGACGCATTGATGATGATCCCCTACTATCTCCGGCTTTTAATAATGTAAATAAACAACTTTTGTTCTAGGACCATGAAGTTTTTTTATTGGACTTGATTTGGATTTTAAGTTCAGACAGCTTCAGCTTGAAAAGCTTGAATCTTTCTTAGAGCAATATTATAAAAAAAATCAATTTATAAAAAATGAATCATTTGAATTACAAGTTGCCAGCTCGATCCATTTTTCTCCCGAATGAGGCAGGGGGGCGGTTCCACATCCCGCTCTTTGACTCGATGTGTCACCGTGTCTGTTGGAGGCTGGATTCCAACAGCTTGTCTGATTATTACGAGCTCTTCAGGATGAGCAGCGCGTCATGATGAATAATCAGTCGGCTTGTTGCTCTAGTTGTCTGACGTCAAAGCCAAACTGAATGCTAGAAAATGATTCGAGTGAGAAGGTGGGCGGTGCTGGAGAGCGGTGCATTTGGAGAAACATGACATCCGAATTTAACTTTGATAAAATTTCCCTCTAATGTTGATTGACTCGGGTAAAGTTGGCTGCTGTGCTGTTAGCAGCAGCATCTGGCTTAGGACGTACTCTGGGACTCGCCCAGCATTACTGGCAACTCCATACAGCCGGCGTTCTCAGAAGCAGATGGGAACATTTCAAAGACGGAGAGACAAAAATGACTTTTTTCTCTCTGTCTGCTATTTCACTGGAAGGTTTCAGGTCCATTAAGTTTTATTGTTGCTGGTTTCACTTGGTGCACTCTGACAGACAGTAAAAGGTTCTTCATACGCCAGAGACACACCGCATGTGAGGAGAGGAAAGAGTGCTCTCATTCTTCATTAAAGGTCGCCTTGTAGCCGTTATTTCCATGTTATAGTGATGAGATGTTTTCCAAAGTCCAAGGAAGGAGGTTATTTGTTTGTCTGTTTGTTTATTTGTCTGTCGGCTTTTTTGTGTGTGAACATATTACGGAAAAACAATAGGATGGATTTACACGAAATTTCACCCAGATGTAGCTTTTGGCATATCCTAGAGGTGATAACATTCTCGTGACGTTACGTGTTTAGCAGCATTCGGAGAGCGCAAACACTCTGCTAAGGCACAACAGTACCGTAGGTTTAGGAGAATTAATTTCTCCATTAATGTCTGAGTTATTGTTAGCCTCTAAATCTACCGACAACTCAGTAAATGTAGAGGCTGAGGATAAGATGATGGATAAAATAAAGATTAAACTCTCTGAATGTCTTTCAAATACTCGGTAGCTGGTCGTCTCCTCTGCCCTCAACTTCAGCGTCTCTGTTCAGCCCACTGAGCCCCCAGCTTCACCCACAAAGGAACATCAAAGGAATCATAGGAACAAAGGCAGTAATAACCACATTGTGACGTCATTACTCCAAATGACCCGATTATTTTGTTTTATTTTATTTTAAACACTGCAAATCGTAACATCACCACAATCCAACCAAATCCGAAATCTTGCTCACAAACAAACAGACAAACCGAAAAACAAACAGGAGCGAAAACATAACCTCCATGGCGGAGGTAACAAATATTATAGTATAGTATATACTATAATAGTAATTCAGTCAAAGTGTCGGTAGATGTGTGCGCTCAGTATTATTAGTTTGACCAAATCTCCTCTGCTGCTGAGGGAGTCCTCGTAGTAGTTTTGTGTTCTGAGTGAAAACAAACTGACCTGTCACTTCAAACACTGTGTTCTGCTGCTCTCCACAAGAACTCGGAGAGCCCGGTACTCTGGATCACTCGACCAGAAAAACACCAATGCCTCCACCAGCGCGTGTTGGAGACACAATTTTACATTTTGACTTACTGAAGGTTTTTTTTTTTACCTCGCTGTTTCTTTTTGTTGTTTTTGTCTTAAATTGCTGTAATTGCACAATGGCTGTAATTTTCCTGGGATGTTTTCGAAGCCGCATGCACCGGCCACCTCTCTCTCAAGGTATTCCTCATCAGAGGGTTCCTCACATAGAAACAGAAAGATGAGAAATGGAGACAGAAAACCGTTTTGCAGAGTTAAGGTTGTGAGGGATCCGTCCGTTAAAACACAGCCAGTCATTTGTGAAAACGAAATGAGATCAATGGGGCGTTACATCATCGAAACCATTCTTGTGTGTGAAATAAATGGTTCCAATTTATGATGAACAAATCCTGTAACTCCTCCATTCTGTAAAGGTCCATCGTAATTTCCAGCCATGAATTAACGTTTGGCCACCTCCCGTAATTTCCCAGTCAGAGTATTTTTTAATCAATTCATTGAATACTTCTCTCTTTTTTCAACTATTCTTGTGGTATGCCTCAAAACAATACGGTCTTAATTGAAGGGGAATTTCATTGACAGCTTCTCCAGCAAACTGAGAAGTTGCGGTTATAATGGCATTTCTGTGAGGTTGTAATAAAATATGTTAGTCCACTTCTGTTAACTCCTTTTTTGCCATTGATCCTCCTTCTTTACTCACCTTTTATTAAACCCTTCATTTATAAAAAATATTCTTATTTCTGTCATAGACAGTTGATTTTCCTTCCTACTCGCTCATATATTTTAACTTATTTCAATTTTCTAATCATTCTAAATGTTTTTAGGACTGTTTAATTATGTTTTAACGTTTGTTTGTTTTTAGTAGGTAGTTAGCAGGGGGGATTACTTGTACAATGCGGGTGATTGGGGGCTTTTAGGAGGATATGCCCTTGCTGTCAGAGAAGAACAAGTTTTATTATTTATTGTACTGAATTGCGATGTTTATTCTACTATTTTTCTGAATCCTTGGGTTTTGCACTTTTATCCCATACTCTTTTATTTCACTTTTTTAAAATCTTTTATTTCTCATTGTCATTTCTTTTTCTCTTCCCTAACTTCATTTCATTTATGGTTTCTGCTTTTTCTAACACATTTATATTTATATCATACATACATTTACACATTTATATCCTACATAATACATTTACCTTGGAGGCGTGACGATTGCATGACCACAAAGAAACACTTTTGGTTGAGGTCGTGGCGAACCAGGAATAACTCTCCTCCTGTAAGTGTTTTGGTTCAGTTTCCCGTCTACATCCGTGCGTTCAGATGATTGAACTGAGGCCGGCGCCCAGCTCGATGTGTGGTTCACCATTAACCCAGCTGGGTGAGATTTAAAGCAGCAAGCCTCCACTTTCACAGCTAATTCTGTGAAAAAAAGTTCCTGCCTTTCTCTGTTTGCCATCAAAGGACTGTAACACTGCTGATACACCTGAGAGGAAATTTGTTTGTGAGTCCAGTAATGGAAGCACTCTGACTCATTAATCATTCATCGGGCAGAGGAGCGTCTGCTGAGAGCTGATTCTTGGCATTTAGACGAGGGAGAGAGACTACAGTAAACACATTTTCTGAGTGCCGCTCTGCCGTCCACATATAATCAATTCTCCTCCTTGTATTCCATTTCAGTTGTTGTGAAGCGACAGGGAGAAGGGATATGATATCACCCAGGACTTGGCAATAATAAAATTCTATCAGTGAGAAAGCACCAGGGGGTAGTGGGAAGTGTCAGGCTCGTAGGAACCGAATTTTCAATAACAAACAGCCCTCCAGTGAGGAGTCAACAATGCCCCTCGGTGAGATGGTTGCTATTTGTAACTGGACGCATTCTACGCTGCGTGAAGGTAAAAAAAATATGTGCGATACGTCTGCGGGGAGGGCCGAGTTTTCATTTCTGAAATGAAACTACCCGAGAAGTCATTAAGAATTCTCAAAGCCCATCACTTCCTCTCAGCTCTGCAGGAACAGGGGACATCCATGTTGAAGCAGCCAGCAGTAAAAAGGATGTAGTTTCATTGCCACTACTTTGAGATGAACATATATCTGAAACAGGAGGATTTACTGTAGAGTTGCGACGGGAAAAGGGGGAGAAGATGCTGGTCTCCATGGCGACGATTGTAATGAAAAAATCAGTACGAGCTCAGTGGCAGAGTGGCATTGACCCACCCAGAATTCTGTGAGTGTGTAAAGATGCCGCTTGCTGTAAAATAATCCTACAGCTCAGCCCTACAGAGAGAAGAAGAGGAGGAGGAGGAGGAGGAGGGAGCGGTGTCAGAGGGCACAAAGCTCGGCTCTGAAGCTCAATCAGTGGTTTTAAATATTCCCAATCCATTGCACACGAGGTGGGTTCAGAGGAATGATAAATAAGGAAAAGCAGATACCCACGTCGCATTTAAACAGGTTGCAATTCACATTTTCTTCCCCGATTTCATGCCCAATTAGGGGCGTGGCCCGATTCGAAGCTTATCTCAAACGACTATTTGTCCAAATTATTATTTTTATTATTCTCAAGTGTGTGGTGTCAATACGACGATCTTACTGCTCCCGATCGAGTCCGATCCTCCTCGATCAGGAGAAACACATGTTTGATATTTACGACTCCTTATCAGGCCGCCTCCAACGGAATACCTGCAATAGCCAATGAGAGCGAGCGGACCTGGAAGCGTCATAGCCGGATTTTGCGTACTTTTACAGCGAACAGAATCCCAAACATACCTTACCTCAAGCTATGTGGATTATTGAAGAAGAAGAGCAGCTTGTGGAATATGGCAATAACACGAGGGCCTTTAAAAGGTGTGCACCCCGACAGAGTGGTATGAGAAATAACCTGCCCGAGTGTGCGAGAGGACGACTGCATTCCTGACTGTAACTTCACTAGACCTTCATTAAATCATAAAATGATATCATGACTGAGACTGTGCTCAGTCTTAGGTGTCAAGTTTGACGGATCTTTAAGCTACCGAACCGCATCCTGCAGAAACTGTCATAAGTGAAATATTGTGTGAATTAAAACAATAATGACAACATACAGTCATAATATAAGGGTCAAATGCTCACATTATATTCTGCTTTTAGGCGTAATGACATAATGGGAAAAATGATAAGGCTGGTTGGTGGGTGGAGGAGGTTTGTTCTCACTGGCTGCTGCCAGGTTCATAAACAACATCGAGTTACCAGAATCTCCCGAGTTTCCAGCTGTGAAGAAAGCAAACGAAGCCTCTGCCTAATTTCATAGTTACAATTACATTTCCTTCAGAGGATAAAATAACGAAGGAAACAATGTTGGCGAGACGAGAGGTAGAGCTGAACATTCCTGTCTGACTTGATTGTCTCCATATTGCCTTGAAATCATTAAGATCGTTTCAGCTGAGATGAAATGACAGCATTCTGTCACTCTCTCTCTTGTTCCAACTCAATGCAGCTCACCCAGCAGTCGATCCCTTTCTCTCTCTCTCTCTCTCTCTCTCTCTCTCTCTCTCTCTCTCTCTCTCCCTTAAATAAACATACATTCACTCATACATTCATCATTACATTCCTTGCATTTAAATCCTTTCACTGTCTAACTTCCAAAGCCAGTTCAAACACCTTTAGCTCAATCCAATAATACACATGTTGTTAAATTTATTTTTGCTTCACAAGATATATCTGAGCATCCAAGGTTCTCAAATTAAAGAAGTATTGACCTTCTTGATCACTTGTTGCATCGTCTAATCTCAGTGCTGGCCAATTTAAATTGTCTGCTGAGGGCTTTGAACGCCTCACTTTGGCTGCTACCGAACTCGGTGCACACGAGATCTTGGCAAGATTTTCTCGTTTCTACTGCATTTCACCAGACTCAAACTCTTGTGCCACGCATAAATCACTCTCCATCCAAATTGGACCTTGTATTGAGTCTTCCTGCATTTTCGCAATTTTTTCCACAATGGATTCTTACATCACATCCTGCTGGGCCAGGTTATCTGTCTGAGCAAACTATGTGTCCATGTACTTGTCTGTTACCGCGGTTTCCTTATTCCAATGTCAACGCCAATTTTATTTATATAGCACATTAACACCAACCACAGGAGATCGACGTGCTGATTCCCAGAAGGATTCTGGGAATGTCGAAGGCAGAAGGCAGAAGAACTTCTGCCATGTCGAAGGCAGAAGCTAGAAGAAAGTCTTTAAAAACTCTCATGAGTTCAGTTTTCAGTGCCGTGGTGACGTCTGAAACCAGACTGTAACTTTTCAGATATGTTAAAATATCTTAAAAGTCTTGCAGTTGGATGAATACTACGCTCTCCAAGACTAGAGAGCAAAAAGTTAATTAAAAAATTGGCCAGAAGTTGGAGAGAACAGAAGGATCCAGATTTTTTCTTTGATAAGAGGTTGAATTACAGTATTTTTAAAGCTGGAACGCATCCAGAAGTTAGAGATGTATTTACCAAGTATACTTTAGCCAACAGGGTTAAAAACCTCTTTAAATAAACATGGTGGTAAACCTTCTGGGGGTCGATTTGAAGGCCGCAAATGCTGAAGAAAGTCAGATAGTGAGGAGGGTCCTTATGGCTGGAACTGCTCCAAGACAACTGGGCACATGGGAGCAAGTGGAGCGGTCAATGTCAAAGGAAGTGGGAGGAGATCAACGAGCATCAAGAAATCTTGTCAAATAAGTATCTTTTGAAAGTTTTCAGAAAGTGCGTTTGACGGCACAATACAAGCTTTATCACAATGGTCAATAAGAGACTTAAAACTATTTAGAAAAGAAGCTGCGGCCTGTGACTATTATTGGTGACAATGCTTGATATGAATTAGCAATTTTCAAAGCTTTCTGATATTTTGATAAGCAGTCAAGTAAAATTGATAAGGAGATTTGGAGCTTATCCTTCTTCCGTATTCTCTCTGCTCATCTGCATGAACGTCAGAGACCGCTGGTAGTATCATTCAGCCATGAATCAGACAGTGGTATTGTTCAGCGTTTGGTCCTGAATGGAGCAACAGAGTCCAAGATATCAGTGAAGTTCAAGGGATATAGTTCATTAGTTGTCTTTATAGCGGGCTTGGTACCCCTTTGTCTGTGCTGCACTTGGATTTGCAAGACCTTATTGCCCATTCCAGTCTTCTCAGGCCTCACCGATCCCCTTTCCGTTTTTATCCAGGCTCTCCTAGAAACCACTGAAGTGTTCAGCTTTGAATACATTAGAGTTGCTCTAGAATGTGTTGCAATCATTTAAAAATGGATGAAGCGTTGGGCTGGAGAAGAGGTCATCAGGAGGATCCATAGTTACTGACGGTCAGTAGAAGAGATCATCAGACTGCTTCTGCTTCTGTCGGACTAATTCCTCCGTATTATTTTGGATCGTTGCAGAGTTAAGTTTTTTTTTTTATTATATCCCCAAAACTCAGGGATATTATGGATGAGGATATTTATCTTCAATATTTCATATTTTACACTCACATATCATATTTTCCTGACTAGGGGGAGCTTCTTTTTTTTTTTTTACAAAAAACACTGTTTTTCGGACAAAATTTTAACTTGAAGAGTTCATTCAGGGTGTATTGCTTGTACAATGGAAGGGATTGGGGGCCTTTCCGGGGATATGCCCTTGCTGTCGGATATGGCAGTGTAGGCCGAGTTAAATATTATTTCATTATCATTTACAGCACAGTAACTAATTGTATTCTTTACCAGTAAACCTGCTCAGAGTAGATACCAGGTATGTTACTGTGTAGTGGCCCACTTTGAACCGACCTGACTGAAATACTGACGGAGAACGGAGAACGTTTTTCACACAAATTTGACACAACAAGTTTTTTTATATCCCCGAAAAGTCGGGTAGATTATGGAATCATCGCCGCTGGTGCGATTATTCAAAGGTATTTCATCGATCACTTTCAAATGTTATACCCACATAGATCTTAGAGCGAGCAAGAACTGGTTTGACTTTGGGAAAGGTCAGTTGTATATTTTGGACACTAGGGGGAGTTTCATCTCATAAAGTTTTCAAGTCATAATTTCTCAACCGTTGGTTCAATTTGGTCTAAATTTGGTGCATGTGAAACGACTCGAGGAATTAAAACTTCTATTATACGCTAAAATTTCATATTTTACTCACTTTGTGGAACTTTTTTTTTTACAAGAAAATAATATGGACAGCGCTTCAGATTTAATTTGCGGAGTTCAATAAGGCAGACCGCCTGTACAACGCAGGAGATTTGGGACTTTTTAGGGATATACCCTTGCTGTCAGGGACAACAGCATAGATCTAGTTTGGTAGTTTAAAGTTGACCTTCCCTTCATTCTATTACTCATTCTATTCTACTTTATATACGACCATCAGAGTGTTAGTCACCAACCCGGGTTTACATTTGTAAGTATTTGAAAGTATGAGGGCTTTTATTTCTCACTGAAAACTTCCTGACATAGCTGTCAGTACATATTGACAAACAGTAAGAATATTTTTATTATTCTATTACATCCAAGCGAATATATGAACAGGGATCCAAGCAGGACCACATGGGAAAATAACTTTGGAGCCGAAAACCCAATGTTGGGAAGGCAGCCTGAGAGTGCAGAGCATCATTACTCAGGTGCCTGCCAACAATGTTGCAGAGAAGCTGCCGCTAAAAGATGAACATAATAGGATGCCAATAAATCCTCTGGAGACCTGAGAGTTTAAAATGATGTTTCCCAGAATACTCATCAATCTGAGAGACGAGAAGGTGACAATGCAATGTATCTTCTTTCAGAACAGCGTCGAGTGGACAACCCGTGCTCATGTTTTTCTCCAGCAGCGTAGTTTGATGTAAATAATTGTCATTTAATGCCTGATGCTACAATGTTTCACTGTAACTCAAACTGGCACTACTTCCTGCCGCGCTACCAACTCATCACTGATCACAGTGGCTTGTTTTCTCCGGTTTTGCTCGTTGTTTAGTTTTATTTTGTACATTGGATGCTATTTTTGTCTCTGTTTATGGACAGCAGTAACAGTCAATAGTCAATCAATCAGCCCACCGCTTTGATCCAGACTGAAATATCTCAACAGTTATTATACAGATTGATCAACTTTTGCTATCCTGTGACCTTTCACCTCACAAATATTTAGTGTGCATAAGTAAGATCCAGCCCCGTGAGGAAGAGGTATAAAAAAAATCACCTTTACAACCTCACCTGATAAATGTAGCCTTACCA
The DNA here is from genome assembly GCA_009660295.1 of Lophius piscatorius. Taxonomy (NCBI): domain Eukaryota; kingdom Metazoa; phylum Chordata; class Actinopteri; order Lophiiformes; family Lophiidae; genus Lophius; species Lophius piscatorius. The sequence goes on from VRLP01005651.1 coordinate 27,255, forward strand.
ATTCCTCCGTTTATGGCATAATGCCAGACAATTTAGCAATATTGTCATCAGCCCCAGCTGATGTATTTTGTGTTACATGCTAATAAGGAAATGCGACCAAGCTAACTGCATTGCGAGCATGTATGCGAGCAGCAATATTAATAATAATACATTTAATTCATAACGCACTTTACATTTGGATCAAATCTCAAAGTGCTACAAAGTAAAAGCAGATAAAAGCATCAATAAAAAATAAAATAATAACTATATAAAAGCCAGACCAAAAAGCAGCAATGTTAATTAAAGTTATAAGTTCTGCTGAAAAGGAAAGTTTTAAGTCCTTTTTTAAAAGTCTCAGTCGTCTGTGGAGCCCTCAGATGGTCAGAGAGGGCTTTCCACAGACGAGGGGCAGCAGAACAGTATTAACAGGATTAACTGTTGTGAATCAATGACAGCTTCAACATCCTACAAAGTAACATTAATGATGAAAACAGAAGACCAACCCATGACTCATACAAAAAAAAGAGCCATCAACATTTGTCTGATGTCATCTTCCATTTCTACGACCACTGCTTTGTATAAACAAAAGTTGGTTGGATCTGATTCGCTTTTGCCGGTGTGGGATTTAGCTAAAAGTTAGGATTTAGTTAAAACTTTGTTAAAATGTTAAAATCTTCAAGAGTTTGTATGAAAAATAAATTATTTGTGGTGGTCCAGTTTACTTGGAAGGCACCATCCTAAATTTGTACACATGATCTATTCTTTTTCTCTCTTTTTCTTGGTTTAGGAAAAGGTTTAGACTGCGCCCTGGAAAGGATTTTATGTGAAGAAATGTCATAATTCTGTTTCTAAACTGATTTAAATTTAAAACATTTATTATATATAATAATATGATAAAATTGAATTGTGCTTTTCTTCTATACTTTTTAACAACTTATGTAACCGGACTGAAAAAAAATTCAATTATGAATGAAAGAACTCTAAGTCCACCAAGTAATTTTTTATGGGGCTTTAAAGCACATTTCCATGCATCACACTCTGGACACAGCCCATCTTACACAGCAGGTGGAGTCAGTAAATTCTAAGCTCCACAAAAAGGTAATGGGTCATTAATTTGGTTAATATTTTATGTTATGGTTTGGAATTCATTTTAATGCCGAAATTAAGATTTGACTTTAGGAACCCAGTACACCTCGCATCTTCTGGTCTCCCTGCAGAGAATTATTTCAGTGACTTTCATCATGAGATTTTCTCATTTGCAGTGAAACACAGAGGTTCCTGATGAATGCAGCCGCGTCTCCAAGCATTTACATCTATATGCAATTTAAATGAAGCAGAACGTTTGTTAATGAGGAAAATTTAAGGTAATTAAACTTCAAAGTGACATAATGATGGAATGTTGTTAATTAACCTATGAAACATGTTGCAAACATGTTTTAACTCTCAGAAAAATAATTCACTGATTGGGGATTAATTTGTTTCCCCTACACTTTACCCTGAAAAACATTGCCTGCCTAATCTTAACCCAAATGTTGTAGTTGACTAAACCAGAAAATGGAATCTGGCCTCTGGTCCTGTTACTAAAAACACATGTTGGACGGTCCAGTTTTTAGTTTTCATACAGGTAGGGTATACCCTTGAAAAGTCCCCAATCCCCTGAGTTATACAATTACATTTAAGTACAGGAATACAGTTTACTCCTCAAATTAAATTAAATTTAAAAGTTATATCTGAAAAACAGTGGGTTTTAAAAAGAATAATAATAATTGGACTGACGATGGAGAGAAATTGGCACGAAATTTTTTGCAGATAAAGCTTCCCCCTTTTGTCGGACACATACAACCAGCCATTCCCAATATCAATTCAGTTCTTCCTCAGTTCTGTGGGTGTAAATTTTGAAATAATTAGTTATATGCACTTAAGCATAAATATTTGGAACCAGCATTGAATTATAATGAAAAAGAGAATTTTTTTCTTAAAATTTATATCAGTATTTCTATAATTGAAAGAATTTTTATCTATTTGACAGAAATCGAATAAATTGTTTTGGGTTACAGAGTTTGACAGGATTGGGTTGCACTAAATTTAATTATTTCCTTTTTGCTAAAGTCTTCAATGAACAGACGCTGCACCATTATAAAAACATTAAAAAGAATAATACAAAAGCCAAATTGTTAGCTGTTGCTTGTTTTTGTTTTGTTGTTATTGCTGCATTAAATAATGTTTGAGGCACGAGGTCATATTTGATTAACTAGAATCAAGAAGCTGTCATATAGTATATGAGAATGGATATGGATAATGGATAGTATAATTAGTTATAATTGAGTGCATACATTGCCGCAAGAAAAAAAAAAGAGAAGCAAATTATCTTATTAAGGAATTGCATCTAAATTAAAGCTGCATTTTTATTGATTGGGTTTTGTTGATGGCTTTATGTGAAAAACTGAGGACAATGTTCTTGGAAATGGAGATACGGGTGCGCTTGAAGAATGCCTTGTTCATTTGTTTTGGTGAATTTTATGTTCGACTTTGGCTGTTTTTCATGGCCAAGAAGCCCTTTTAACGAAAAAGGCCTGAGAAATCGGCGAGGAACCTCTGCACTAGCCCTAGCCTCTTCAATTAAGTTTTTTTTTTTTAGCCATCAGAGGTCACTATCACTCCTAATTTATGGACAACATGTCCGTATGGAAGAATAATGAGCTGACTCTGAATCTGCCAGAGGTTTACTACCAGCATAATAATCCATGGCAGGAAGTGTAAACAATCTTCCTTTTACTCACCAGATCAATTCTAATTTTGTTCCTGAAGTCAATGCGCTTCTCATATCCCTTTTTCTACAGCTGCCGTATTTATTGAACCTTTGCACGCATGTGGAAGATTCAATCAAATCTCATTTTACGAGTGAGATCTTATTGTGTGATGTACATTGTTTCATAAAAACACTTTTTCCGCTTCAATTTTAGGACTGGAGATGACACCTCTCTGATACAGTGAGACTGTCGATGCGTTTTATCATCATTTGCGATGCTTTCGCTCATAAGAAGGAAGCATGAACTGTCTTACCGGTCCCAAATTGAAAAAAATAAGACAAAAGTCAAAGACAAAATAGCAAGAATTTGCAAAAAAAAAAATAAATACTATGATACACAAAAATAGAAATGAGGGCCATGAATTCTGGAATAAGTCAGTGTATAATTGATTGTATTGTGTAATTGTATTTGTCAGAGATAGGGCTGCTATTAACGACTAATTTGATAGTCAAATAATCTATCGATCTATCGATTAATCAAATATTCTGACGATGGATTTTTTTTTCTTCCCTTGGTTAAATAAAGGTTAAATAATAATTAAATAAATTAAACAATCGACAATAAAAATGAATACTTATTTCCAAAATACTTATTTTAATAAACTTTGCTGCTTTTATAAAAGACTGTTAAACCAAATAAGTTACTATGCCAACAGTTACTATACTATATCATATATATATATAAAATACAACTGAAATCAAATCAAATATCAATGTAAATTAAGAAAAATATCCAAGGATATAAAAAAAAACATTGAAAACTTTGTGCGTTCTATAGTCAATAACTACATTTGGCTAAATCGTTAAAAGTCTAAATCTGGATGCAACCCTCTTTGGACATGCCCACTCGCAGGGGCTTGCACTCGGCGGGCAGCAACACACTTTCAGCAGTAATGTGAAACGACGGGCTCCATTTCAGAACAGGTCAGCTTTGCAAACCTTGCCGGCAAGGTTTAACCTTCAATAGGTTACTGTCAGGATTTCTTCAGCTCAGGACTCTAAGCCATTATCTGAAGTTTGGATTGGACCATGGACAGTGGACTGATAACAACTGACAAAATTTGCTAGGCTGTCCTGGCTTTACCTTCGTTGTTATGAGAATAGCTTGATAACTTTTTTAACTGACCAACATTCAAGACTTTCGAATAAAATCATTTTGAATAGTTTGATAATGTGGACTGCCTGTAAGTCGCAAACAAATTAAACTAAAAACATTCAAATTCAAAGATGCAACAGTGAAATTTCCATCTGAGCATCAGCACACCTCTTCATGGAAACAGTATCCCCTAATGACCGTGGCCCCTTTTCTGCTGCACACCAAATATGGTTCAGGAAAGGTTTGAGGAACATAACTACACTGAAATGCTGACTTGGCCTCCACATCACAATGAGCTAAATTCAGTTGAGCATCTGCGGGAGGCACGGTACAAACAAGTCCAATTCATGGAGGCCCAGCCTCGCAACTTAGAGGAGAGTCCCTGCCTCAGCGACAAAAGGGTGACCTACATAATATTAGACAAGTGGTAACAATATTATGGGTAATTGGTACGTATACTAGTTGAAGTGTAATGGACTATCACTTTATATTAATGCCAGGTCAACCCAACCACGAAAGGGTCCCAAATCAGTGTACTTTTAGTGCCGGTCCCACGCCCGGATGAATTTGGAGTGTTCCATCAGGATAGGCATCCGGCGTAAAGCCTAGGCCGGATCCATATTCATTAAGGGCTGTGGTTAACTAATAGCATCACTTGGTACTGTTTTCAGCACGATACCGGCCTATGGATGGAAACAGATGATCCGCTGTTGTGACCCCGAAAGGTAACGGCCGAAAGTGGAAGAAGATATTAAAGCCAGATTCGATTGCTACAAAGAATAAATAGAGGATAAATCATACATATGAAACTTTGTCCGGTGTCTGTGCGGCAGAAAACTCTTTCCACCGCATGTTTCCACCTTCAACTACGATCAAGAGCTTCCGTCTGAAACCACGAAACTTGGTTCTCCAAAAGTGGTGACACCAGGCAAGGCTGCCGCCTTCAGAGGAGACAGCTCGTCTTATTAAGCCCGCAGGAGCATTGTGCTGTGTGGAGCTGCCTGCTGGGGGCATTTTAAGCGTATTAGTGGCTCGTACATCACATCGTCTCTCAGAATAACTACGGAGATGTTGATCCAAGCTTACAAGAAGTCGCTGAGCAATAACCCGATCTAGAGTCCATCTTGATTTGAGAATAATCTGCTGTACATTACAGATACCTGCTAAAGACGATACTGCTGTAACATGTCTTTTCTCTTTTCCATAGTATTCATTTTTAAGTTTTAACTATTTCCTGTCAACCATATTTATTCAATACATCTTTGACAAAATTCCTAATTGGGTGTCTTATTTTTAGATGCATTAAAAAAAAAAGCGTCATTCTCAGCTTTTCAGCACATGGTGTTGTAGGTCAAACCACTATTTCCATTTATTCCATCTGGTTGCCCAAAGTTTTGCTGCTGCTCTGAAGTTCTGCTTTTCTGCGTAGGTTCTGGAGAATTTTTTCCTGCAGTGAAGAGTCTCTATGTGTGAGCAGGGACTCGAGCATTAATGAACCTTCAGCTTCCATGACCCGGTCGATTGTTTGACCCTCCATTAGACTATTTGCAGACCAAGAAAACCCAAAAAGACTTTGCAATGTTTTAGATATTCTGATCCACTTTTATAGCCATCACAATTTGACTCTTGTCAGGGTCACACAGATCTTTAAATCTGCCCATTTTCTCCTTCAAATTCAAGTCAAAGGTGCAATTATGATGAGATAATCTATGTTATTCTGAAATCATTTGCAGGTGCTTATAATCTTATGACCTACTGATGTACATTGCAAATGAATGAAACCACACCATTTAAATATAGCTCAGCATTTCAAGTGTAAAGGAAATCATGATGCCCCTTATATCTGATAACCAGCAGGGGACCAACCGGGTCTAGAAGTGTCGGAGGCTTACGACTGCAGGGTGCAAATGGAAAAGAAGAGAATTGAATCGGTAGGTCACTAGCAGGCAGGCAGAACTCTGGGAAGAAATCTTCTGTGGGATTTGCAAAGCAGGGAAAAAAAACCAACTCTGGATGTCAAACGCTTATCTCATCCAATATCTGTTAGTTTCAGATTCTGTCAAAAGAAGAGAAGCATATCCTTCCCTAATCAGGGAAATAATCCGCGTTCTGAGTGGCCATCAGAACCGCAGCATGGAGCATGTGTTGGGAATTTGACTCGCATGCCCTTCATGGTTCAGCAGGTGGCTCGTATGAATGCAGGCTTAATAAGCTCCCATCTGATTGTCCCTCCGGCTCCAAATAGATGTCACACTTAATGATTACAGAACCGCTACGAGCCTGATTTGGTTATAACTCATTTTGTACCATAATATTACTGCGTATTACACTTCATATGCATTTTTCTGCTGAGATTTTCAGATTATTAAACAATTCCTTCTGCTCCCCTGTTGAAACAAAACAGCTTTTCTTTATCTAGCCAATATCCCATTTGCCCACGCCATCAGATGACCCCCTCCCTTTGCTTTTCCCGCTTCCATGAGTCAGATTGCTCCAAAGCACCATTTCATTAAGACTCAAACGTCACTAATTTTCATGATGAAAAACACTCTCCGAGTCTTTGAACGCATCAATCACTTGAGTTTGAGCAGAAGACCTGCTGAACGTCTGATTATCTCCTCAGTCAGAAGGTTGGTGTGTTTTCTCTGAAGTACTGGATGCACTCATCATCCCGTCCTTTCCCAGGACCATGTTACCCAATTACTTTAGCCTAAAGCGGTTTAATGCAAATGTTTGAATCATTGGATATGGACGCTCCACTTACCCCTTGTCATTACTCATATCATCAAACATCCTCATCACTGATACGTCAGCTGAAAGGTAACCTTCAGTGAATGATGAACTAAGGTAATAGATAGATAGAGAGAGAGAGAGAGAGAGAGAGAGAGAGAGAGACAGAGAGAGAGGGAGAGGGATATATTCATTCAATAATATAATAAATGAAGATTATCTTTATTAGATAATGTGAAAAATGTAGTAGTAGATTTCCTTTTGGGAACAGATTAGTGTTGTGAAGTGCCATAAACCCCAGAAATCTGTCTGTTAAGTAGCTTAGCCTTGACATATCTCTGTTAAAGGATAAAGTAGTTTTCCTGAAGAAGACATGTCTCCTCTGAGTTGTAATTCTGCGCTCAGCAACATAGAGAGTTCACTCCACTGCGCTGTATGTCCTCACTGGGTCTACGTAGACAAATGGACCATTGTTTAACCCATTGGAGACTGAGGCTACTTTGGCATTAACTTGAACCCTAAACCTTTATAAACCACATTGAATGTGTCCAACATGTGAATGTTTGGTATCTTTTTTGCTGCATAACATCACCGCTATGAGCTGTGAGTAATTTCTTCACTTTAGCATATGTATTAGTACACTAAACCCAATAACATGTATGGTTGGGGATCATGCCAGAGCATCCAGAGGGTTAGGCCTTTGGAAAACAGGGTATGTTGTCTTACAGGCAGCTGAAAGACAACAGCTCTCCGTCCTCACCGCTGCCCAGCGCCGTGGAGGACCCGCTGCCCAGCGCCGTGGAGGACCCGCTGCCCAGCGCCGTGGAGGACCCGCTGCCCAGCGCCGTGGAGGATCCGCTGCCCAGCGCAGTGGAGGATCAGGTTGGAGTTTACGTGGATTTGGTGCTCAATATTTCCAAGGCTCCCGTTCTGAGTGTTTCCAAGGCTCCCGTTCTGAGTGTTTCCAAGGCTCCCGTTCTGAGTGTTTCCAAGGCTCCCGTTCTGAGTGTTTCCAA
>VRLP01005652.1:0-34877 GCA_009660295.1 Lophius piscatorius
ATGGGTAATGTGAACTTTTGTCATTTTTGACAGCTCTATTTCACATTCCTTGGAATTCTGGTCTCATCCTTCTGTAAATATTTTTGTTCTACTGATGGAAGAAGAAAACTATTAAACTTCATGTTTTGGTTTGCGTGTCTGTTAGAAAGGTCTCAAAAAGTTCTCAACAGATTTCGATCCAATTCTTTTTTTTTTGGAGTGTTAGGGCAAGGCCCACGGAACGATCCAGTAGATTCTGGTGGAGATCTGGATACAGGATTTATTCTGTTTTTCGTTCAGGAATTTCAGTATATTTTTTCCTTCTTACTTCATGGATAACGCCAACAATGTTTGAAGAACCGTTACAGAATGACCGTTAGATTTAACTTGAACCGGACCTAAATTCTATTTCTAACCTGATGATCCAGAATGTTTATATTTATAGAGTTTAAGGATTGAGTGAGGGATCAAATTCTATGTCACTTTAAAAAAAAAAATGCTCTGTTTACATCGGGCTGAAGGGACTAAAATCCCATTTTTGCTTAAATGCGACTTAAATCAACATTTTTTTTTTTTCAGGTTGAAATTGAGTCACTTTTGAATGAAATCCAATTTGAATAGTTCAATCAAGGGGATTGCTTTTACAATGCAGGGGAATGGGGGGCTTCTCTGGGATATGCCAGCGTAGGACTAGTCATGATTTTGAAGAGTTGACCAAATCTGATCCAAGAACTTAACCTGAATTGTAGATAATGTAGACGCTGAGTTTGTGTCGGCGGAGGTTTGAGCTCTCTGAGAAGCTGAAGTTCGGGTCACGGGCCACGAAAGAACCCAGTAAGTACTGGGAAAGGATACAGGACTTTTTATTCACCTTCTTTAATTAATGAAGTATTAAAGAGTCGATTACCATAAGATTGTGTGGAGGGGCGGGATATGGGTCAAAGAATTTTTCATCCTTAATGAAGGTCCGTGTGAATAAAGTGTTACTTTAGTCCAGATGTACGTAACTATATATAAAAAAATAAATTCAATGAATGGTGCTATGTGAATATAATTGCCTCACCATGAGCAGGCTTGATTCTGAGCCCGGATGAGTTTCAGCAGCTCCACATTTTACACATTTTAATATTCAGGAGTATTTGACTTCTGCGGTGCCGTGAAGCCTCCTACCCAGCTCAACCGGTCCGGTACTTACCCTCTGGTTCTTGCGGAGCTGTCTGCTCTTCTCGGCCACGGCTCCCTGGGAGAACCAGCGCATCATCATGTCCTCCTCCAGGATCTCCAGGTCGTACATGTTCTTCAGCACCTGGATGGAGAAACATATTTGATGAGCAACATATTTCCCCCTAAGCAGAGTTCAACCTTCGGAAGGAGCCGGCCGACTGGTGGGTGAAGTGACTGACGTTGGCCATGGCAGCCCAGTGGCTCTCGTTCTCCAGGAAGTGTTCCTCGAAGGCCGACAGGCAGTCCAGCTGGTCCTGTGCCTTCTTCACGTAGTTCTTAAACACCGGAGCCCATTTCTTCAGCAGCTGAGAGGTAGACAAAAGTGAGAGATGAAGTGTTTCTATCGGGCCCACGTTGACATGAAGGGGTGCTTCAAACAAACATTTACCGGCAGGAGCAGAGCCACGTACTGTGACGCTGTGAGCACTGAGCCCTGCTGTTGGAAAGGATACTCCAGCACCACCCTGGTTATGATCTGCATCACCTCCTTCAGACTGATGTTGTAGGCGTACCTGGAGAGGAGGAACGTGAAAAGCTGCAGACTTTAAAACAATCGCTTAGAAAGGATAAAGACCATTTTTAATTCCTGCCTTACTTGAGGGAGTTGATCTCGAGAACGAGATTATCGCAGCCGATGTTTTCCTCCAAGCCTCTCTGCAGAGTCCCCAGCACCTCCAACTGGAACACTGCACACGGACGCAACAAAAAAACAGGCGTCAGAACGCAGCACCTCCGAGTAAAATCTGATTTTGATCTGTTTTGTTCTTGTATAATAGTTTTTCTGTGACAGAAGTCTGTTATAGGTTATTCATCTGAGGTAAAAAAAAAAAGACAGTTTAGTTTGCTGCATTTCATATAAGAACTAACCAAATATCTTAGTAAATATTAATTAGCAACTCATGTATGAGGAGAAACTTTATTCTCTATATATGCCGAGTGATTCATGAATTCATAAATATTTAACGTAGCCGGTTTTTGAATGCATAATTGAAAAACCTTTTTCTTCAGGTTTAAACGTTTTCCTATGGAAAATAACGATTTGAATGACTTTATCATGAATAAAGTCAGTCTGACTCTGAATAATTGGGGCCATATTTTGACATCTTATAAACATTTAGTGTAGTAAGAAAAAAGTCCAGATGAACCTGTTGTGCAAATTATAGCGAGTTCCAGCCCTTCAATCAGAGAACGACTATCAATGCTGGTTTTGCTGTCGGTAGTTTGTATGTCTGTCCAGCGGGTGGCAGTCAGGTGGTTCCACGGACAGGTAAAATGACCATCTCACCTTTAACATCATCCATCTCGGGGGAGGGGATCGCTGGTTCATCCGGACCATCAGGCTCGCTATCCTCACTGTCACTCTCAGGGTCAGGGTTCAACACCAAACCTGTTGGAAAAGAAAAAGATGCCGCGTAAGTGGAACACAGACCAAGCTATCATCAACTAGACCTACGCTGTCGTCCCTGACAGCAAGAGTGTACCCCGGGGAAAACCCCGGCTCTCCTGCGTTGTACAAGCAATCTGCTGGATTGAACTCCTCAAATTAAGTGTGACATTTTGTTTAAAAAAAAAACGTGTTTGTCGTAAAAAAAAAAAAAGAAGCTTTCCCTAAAGAGTAAAGTATGATATCTATAAGATAGATCTACTCATGTCGATTCATCGGCACCAAATTTGTACTAAATCGGACCAATGGTTGAGAAATGATTGACAGAGAACTTTGTCGTATCGTGGTGACGTCGTATCGGCGTGACGTCGTATCGGGATGACATAATATCGTGATGACGTCTGTATCGTGGCGCACTCTGGCAATTCCTACCCCTCATAAATAACGTCAGTGTATGGATTCCAGGCTAATATCCTACCCCAGAGGCACTGCGGCAGCTCTTCATCATCGGTGTCATCCAGAACGTTGGCTTTCCAGATGTAACCTTTTCCCTCTGCTCCAACCTCAGCTTGGTTGAAAGCTGGTCGACAAAAGCAAACGCATCTCAATGACAGACATATTTAGGCATTCTACGCATTAATGTATGTCGGTAGACACTAAATACACACTTTTAAGTTTGGTCTTCTCTTTACTGTGACCAACTGCTGCATCATCACTAAGAAATCCATCATCATCCTCCTCCTCTTCCTCCTCTGGATGGTGCATGGACACTACAGTGCCCTCGGGTAAAGAGAGGTTTGGTCCAATCACCACCTTGAAAGCAGTTTACAGAAAAGGGAATAAAGGGATTTTACTATTAAATGTCTTGCAATATTTTTACGAGCCACTGGTCACAATCATCTGTTGGATTGGATTTTTCCTAAATATATACACATAGGAAGTGACATGCACAACGTCTACTGTGTTGCATTCACACAGCGACATTATGACGGAAACTAAACTTACTCTGTCGTTCCTGACAGCAAGGGTTTATCCCAGAAAAGCCCCCAATGCTCTGCGTTGTACAAGCAATCCCCTTGATTGAACTTCTCAATCTAAATCGGAAGTTATGTCTGAAACAGTGTTTTTCCTTTAAAAAAAAACCAAACTCCCCCTAGTGAGTGAAATAGGACATACGGGTGATAGATCTCCTAAAGGCAATTCATATTCACCAAATTTGGATTAAATCGGACCAACAGTTAGGAAGATATCTCTGGGAAAAAAAGAATTTTTTTTCCAAAAAAAAGCTCCCCCTCTTGAGTGAAATATGAACTACAAGAGTAAAATAGGATAAATACAAGATAGATCTCCTCAAACAATTCATATGCACCAAATTTGAATTAATTCGTACCAACTGGTGATTTTTTGAGTTATCATGTTAACACGGAGTATCGTGACAGACGATATGGTCACATGTGATCAGGAGAAACATCTCAAACCTGTAGAGAAGAAGTTTAGTCCTTCCGATTCCGGATAACTTTACTAGGGGGAGCTTTTCTACAAAAATTGCTGTTTTTTAGACATAACTTCCTTACCATTTGTCCGATATGAATCGACTTGAGATCTATCTTCTAGTTATTTTACTATTTTAGTGTCTTTTGGACATAACTTTAATTTGAGGAGTTCAATCAGGGGTTCGTTGCTTGCACAACGCAGGGGATTTGGGGCTTTTCGGAGATGCAGCCTTGCGGTCGGGGATGATAGCGTAGGCCTAGTTATTGAAAGTAGTGGAAATTTCATTTTACAGTGCATTAAAGAGAGAGTTGAAATGTAAGGCCAGAAGTAAAAATGAAAGCAGTTGGATTATCAGTTGATGCGTGGGCGGTGAAATAAAGTGTGATATCACTTCAATTCCAGACATTAGTGTCAAAGTCCCAGATCGTCTCTAACGTGATTAGATCAAAGGATTGCTTACATTATATGCCAGGACACACTGTTTATTCAGCGTCACGCCTTCTTTCACCTCGGCCTTGTCGCAGACCACAGACTGGCTGATCGCCACGTCGCTTGCAACGTGAACGTTATTCCAGATGTAGGCATGGTCCAGCTTTACATTATCACCTGTTTCGACAGTCAATAATACTCTTAATACGTACTTTTATATCATTTACAGTCAGCTAACAGAAATGAGCATCAAACAGACGGCAGTGTTCAGGCGACTCACCTATGGTGCAGTTGTTACCAATGACGCTGTTGGAGATATAACAGTTAGCGCCTATGCTAGTATCGCAGCCGATCAGAACGTTCTTCTCCATCTGGCTGCCGTGGCCCAGGCTGACTCCAGACCCTCGGTAGACATTGTGGCGATAATACGTGCAGCTCCATCCCTTCTGGTCGGTGACGTTGGCCTCTGGCGTGAGTGGGTAGACCCACCGACGCAAGAGGTCCGACGACACGGAGTCATACATGAGGAGATTGGACACTCGGACGCCGTAACCATCCTTGGTTACATGCATGTGTATCTGGTTGCCCAGAATCTAAAACAAAAGTTTATTGTGTAGAATGCAGTAAATGGCGTTGGTGGTACGAGGTCCACATTTGAATACATGATTCTGGCTGCGTTGTACCTCTTCATTGACCAAAATGCCTCTGACAAAGTCGTCCCTGGTTTGGTAATCAAAGTTGTCGGTGAAGAGCTCGGTGACCTACAACATGAGGAAAGTCCTGGTTACTTCCATGGGCCACGATGAGCTCGCCTTCCGTCTCTGCACAGAAACTCACCTGAGGGGAGCAGATGCTGATGTGACAATCCAGGAGGTCGTGTCTGATTTCAAACTCGTCACTCCCGCCGTGGAATATATTCTGTGAAACGGACAGGAGCGACTGTCATTCATCAATCTAAAGGGAGTTTAAGATGTCATTAGAGGCGCAACGATTGTAACTCTCTTGGCTGATCACCAATTTGTATTAGTCTGACTGGCCTGTATCTATTTTAACCGATTATTTTTCTCTTTTACGTTTTTGATCCATAATGAGTAGTGTACTTTCAGTGCTCTTATTTTGAAGGATTACAGTGGAAGAAAAGGTTGGTCGGGATTGTGTATGTGTTCTGACTTGTTGTTGGCTCACGGCGCGTTTCTTAAACCAATTGTGTGACATTTCGGAGTGAATATAAAACTTTCTAACTTTCTTAGTCGCTTATTTGTTATACGTTGGCTTTGTTCAGGGACTTCAGGGCTCCAGCTAGCTTTAGCTGATCTGCCAACGTTAGCTTCTTGACACTTGCTTTTTCCTCGGGGTGATTGATTTTGAAGGTTCCGATTGTGCTGAACATTTTCGGGGTTATTCCTCCGCAGCTTATTATGTCCTTACTTGGTGTAACAAATTGCCTGTTTTCGTCCTTCAGAGTGAAAGATTTCCAATCTGGCGAGATCTTTGTAGCCTTGGTAGCTAATGCTCGGAGTGTGTGTGTGTGTACGGTGCATGCGTGTAATCGTCTTCAATGAGACTGCTGGGCTGATCAGCGATATCTCTAGATAAGATAAGATAACAAGTGAAAGCCTTACTATAGGGAACTGGAGCTTCTTCAGGCCTTGTGTCTTCTGATAGTGTAAAATCTGCTGGCTCTTGTGGTCAAGGGCAACTACCACGTCATCCTCCTCACAGCGCGACCTGTGACCTGGCGATGATTCCTTGAAGATCATCGTCATCACTGAGATGTTCTTTTCCATCTTTCGACGATGCCTGTGCCCAAGTAACGTGTCATATTGTATATGAAAATCAACATCCTGGGGTTCCCAGTATTTCAATCCTGCCCTTTTAAAGGAAAGACGGATTATCTCTTACCTGTGCTCTTGCACCGCCTGGCTGATGTCGATGTTCGATACCACATCGCCATAAACCAACACAAAGTCAGAGCGCACGAGAGACTTTGTATCAACATCCCTGAGCACATCCCCTAATGAGCGGTACATTTCTGAGGTGATGATGTGGACTACGTTTGGAGAGGTGGGCCGGCACCACTTTGACTTCCTGTCAAGATACAGCAACAGGTCAAAATCTTTCATTGATATGAGTTTAGATCTGAAGAAGCTGGTTCAATGAAATGAATGAAATTTGGATTACGCTTCAACAGTGACACCTACAAGTTATAAGTTCAAGATATAACTATTTATAGGCCTTGTCCAAATAATTTTCATTTGTTCAGCTTTAGCAGTTAGCTTGTGTGTTTAGCAGTTATCTAAAATCCCTGAGGATCTTACCAGCGAGGATATTTTTAGAAGAGTTTTTTGTTTGTGTGTGTCTAGCCGAGGGTTTATGACAGATGCTTACACTTTGAAACTATAAGGTAATAAAACATGCCGGTGATGTTGTGTAAGAGAGGAGAGCTCTTGCCCTTGACACACTCACGACTCATTTGCCATCTGGACTTCAGCTCTACTCTTTCAAAGTAAGAGTAGTTAACATAAACCGCTTTCAGTTTTTTCTTTTTGAATAATCTTGCTCTCAAATGTTTTAACTCGGCATCCATCACCGGTTTACACTGGTATGAATAAAGACACAGGACTGGTGAAACTTACAGTAAGTGCGCCTTGATTTTATCGGCCATCCAGCAGCAGAAGACAAATGTTTCCTGGACCCCAGTGGAGGTGAGGAACTCCAGAGTGTAGTCGATCATGGCAACGTTACCCAGCGGCAGCAAAGCCTGTCATTGTTGAGAAATACACAAACAGATAGGTCTCATATATGCACAGATAGACAGACAGACACGTAAATACACAGACAGACACATAAATACAGACAGACACGTAAATACACAGACAGATAGGTCTCATATATGCACAGATAGACAGACACGTAAATACACAGACAGACACGTAAATACACAGACAGATAGGTCTCATATATGCACAGATAGACAGACAGACACATAAATACACAGACAGACACATAAATACAGACAGACACGTAAATACACAGACAGATAGGTCTCATATATGCACAAATAGACAGACAGACACGTAAATACACAGACAGACACATAAATACACAGACAGACAGAGACAGACATAAATACATAGACACGTAAATACACAGACACATAAATCCACATACAGACAGACACATAAATGCACAGACAGACATAAATACACAGACACGTAAAGTCACAGACAGACAGACACGTAAATACACATATAGACAGACACATATATACAAAGATAGACAGGAAGACACATAAATACATAGACGGATAAATACACAGACAGACGGATAAATACACAGACAGATGGACACATAAATACACAGATTTACAGAAAGACACAAATACACAGACAGACATAAAAACACAGACGGAGACAGACATAAAAACACAGACAGACAAATAAATGATTACACATATGGACATACACATAAATACACATATAGACAAAAACACACAAAAATACACAGGCAAAAACACGTAAATACATATACAAACACGTTAATAAACAGATAGACGGACAGACATGTAAACAGAGTCTGTGTATTTATTATACACAGACAGAGGGACTGACACGTAAATACAGAGACAGACAATCAGACAGATATGACTTTAGAGACATTGAAAAAATAAATGCAAACTTGTACAGTAATAGAATTAATAAATAACATAGTATAATTGGATCAACGTCGTAAATGTTATATATTTAGTTTTGGTGGATAGACAGATTGTCTCTTCAACGTCAGTGTGACTCACTGTTTACAGCGTGGACACCATTTAGCCTCTATTAGCATACAGCTAGCACAGCTAACTTACCCTCGGCTGGTCTTTGGTCACCGGGAAATACCTCCGGTTGAAGCTGTCAGCGACTAAAACAGCCGACAGCGGTTGCTCCCCCTCCTCCTGATCCCCTGTACCTTTTCTACCTGAAATCCGTGAGCCAGAACGACTCTGTTTGCCCCCTTTAGCAGCCATGCTTCACTGCTGAATGCAAACTGTCGTCAGAAACATCTACGGTGGCCGCGGAGGACAATCGTCCCGGAATATTACGGACCCCCTGAATTCTGAGGAGGACCAAAAGTGACATTGAGACAAATAAATGTATTAAAGAATAAACAAAGAAATGAATAAATAAATACAAGTGGAAATAAATACGTAGATAAATGAAGATATGTTGAATTGAAGAAATAGAACAATAAATAAATAGGTGAATGCAGAAATAACTCAATTGAATAATTACAGAAATAAATAAATGAATGATTAAATAAATGTATAAATATGAAAATGAATGAATAAACAAATAAATATAAAATAATTTATTTATACATTTACTCATTTATTTATTCGTACATTTCTGCATTTATTTATCTCCACGTTTATTCATTGACTTCTGCATTTACTTATTTATCAATTTCTTTTGATTATACAAGAATGAGTCTAAACATATTTTCTAAAAATATTAGTATTAGATTTTGGGGGGATTTTTTAAGGTGTGCCCTGATACCGCCTGATGAGATTTATTTTTTCCCTAAAATGAACAGACCAGATTTAAATGAACAAACGTTTTTAAATTTGTGCGAGTTGCTTGTTGGTCACTATTGCATCATACTAGATGCAATAGTTAAGTTACAGTCCATACATGAGCAACAACTTACTAAAACAGACTTAAAACCCCAACTGAAAAATGCAACATGCTTAAAAGTTGTCTTGTGTCTGTTACAAGAATCCTCCTGGGGTCTCTGTGGAAATATAAAGATGT
This sequence comes from Lophius piscatorius, assembly GCA_009660295.1. Classification (NCBI taxonomy): domain Eukaryota; kingdom Metazoa; phylum Chordata; class Actinopteri; order Lophiiformes; family Lophiidae; genus Lophius; species Lophius piscatorius. The sequence continues at coordinate 9,307 of VRLP01005652.1, forward strand.
CTCTGACGACAACATTCGTCTATTTCTCACTAAAAACATCGGTATGAATATAAAATAAAAATACTTCTCTCACCAGTCACACAATTAATAATGTTTCTATGGCAACTTCTTCTTTTTCTTTGGGCCGTTCCCTTTAGGGGTCCCCACAGCAGAGGATCTGTTTCCATCTGCATCTTCCTCTGTCACACCAACCAACTGCATGTCCTCTATTGTTTATTGTAATGTTTCTATGACAAGTCTGTTTCACAGTCATCATTAAAAACAATCTCTTCATAAACCAAATGCTGTTAAATTAATTCTCCATGAAGCATTTTTTCAAGAAATTACTTTATTGCAGAAAGACTGACCGAACATCTGAACGGACACGTTTCACTTAAACAGAGACAAAAACATCTGGTTCCTGCCGTCCAACTGTTTAGACAAGAACCTTCATTCACTGTTCTGTGAAAGCTCAACAGTGACTCATTTTGTTCTCAGAAGCCTCGGATTATAAAGCGTGTTACAATAAGACAAAAAGATAACTAACTAATCATGGCGTTTGGTTATCTTCTTGGCATGCTCCAGCACCGAGTCATAACGTAGGGTTTTGGATTTCCAGGCTGCTGGAATCCCCTCCAGTCCAACCTAAGACAAATAATGATAAATAAAACAGCACATTTTATTATTAGGTCACACATACAACGTAAGGTTAATGTACAGAGTCGTACCTGAGCCCCAAGACAGGCTCCAATGAAGGACCCTCTGCTACAGGTGCATCCCCCGCAGCTCATGGTGTCTCTGACGGCCTGCTCATAGTCTTTGGCAGTCAGGACTCCGTGCAGCGCTGCGTTGAACGCACCAGGCAAACCTGAAAGCACATAGATCCCCAGTTGGGAATGACATAGAGGTAAAAGTTGGCTCAGTGTTGGTTAAATACGTGAGCTGCCTGTGTGACAGGAAGAACCAGATTAACCATGTTTGCTTCAAACAGCTTTAGTGGGGATACCTCATGTGTTGGTAAACACAGTGGGGATTAACTCCCGAGGAGTCTTCGATAAATTCTCCTTCACCTGATGAATGTGCTCTGGAATAAATCAGAAAGGAAAGTGAACTCAGTCACACAATTATAACCCGCACGTCATATGTTTAGACTTAAAGTAGAACATTAATTGTTGCCTGTTACTTTGTCTTTCAGACAGATGAGTGCAGGAATCTCTGCTCATATATGAACTAGCCAGCATAATAACCTTGGGAACAATGAGGAATGAGGAGACCCCTCTGGCGGACCACTCGTGACTCTGTCTCATGACTTAAGGGGCAAACATTGCTGCAGATCTCACATACCAATGATTGCTTCGTCCAGATCTTTTGGCTGCTTCCTGTTTGGGTCGCTGAGCTGATGCAGCACAGAATCCAAGGCATTTGGATCGGGACCATTCAGGATGAAATGCTCCAAGAACCTGAGGAATAAGTCAACAAAATCAGTCAAATTAAGTCTTGATTTGTTTCGGTTTTAGTTCTGCCCCTACTTGGGCTTATTATTATTATTATTATATCCTTTGTTCAAGCAGGAAAAATCCTCACGGAGTTTAAATTCACTATTCAAAGAGTGACCCGTCTGAGAAAGCAGCATAGAAATGGTCACGACAATAAACTATTAGAATTTGCTATTGGTTGCTCAAGGTTTGTGCGGCCGTGTTTACGACAGCGTTTCCTCCGTTCTTCTTGCTTAACTTCCTTTTTCTATGAGAACTGAAACTTTTGAGGCTTTATTTTATAAAGTTATTGCCATTTTTGTGCGTGTATTTATGTCTTGGGTGGGGGTGGGATTGCTTTTTTATTTTGTAAAGCACTTTGTGTACCTTTTCATTTGTATGAAAAGTGCTAGATAAATAAAGTGTGATTGATTGATAGATGTGTGAAATACATACTGACCTTGCAGCGGCCAGAGTCTCTGCCACACATGCATCATTGTTCTGCGTGACACGGATCGCCCGCTCAACCTTTTCCAACATTTCCGGCTTCCCCGCATAAAACGCCACAATCGGAGCCATTTTGGCGATGCCATCAATCTGACAGTCCTTCTCACAGCCTGTGGTTAAAATAAACAAAATGATGCATTTGTTAGAGGCATTCTCTATAGGTATATCTTCTATATATTATGTTATGTACAATTTACCTGTGTTCTCTTTGCCTGCATCCACATTCTTCAAGAAGCTCTTCAAACTGCCATGTCTCCATGGTCCCTCAATGGGCAGCTGGGGTCTTGGTCCTGACACAGTCAGGCACAAACAACAATATAATTTTACGCTTCTGAGTGAAAAGAGATGGATTCATTCAAAAACTAATAATTATTATACAAGACGGACAGTTTCCCTACCTCCTGCCTCTCTGTAAGGATTGTTGACAGGTGTGTCATACTCCGATCCAGGCCCGAAGAATTTCAGAGTTCGCTGCTTCAGATCACCGACGTCAAGACCTGATCAAACAGAGTTTTATGTTTATCTATTAACCTAAGGGTAAAATTATGCAATCACAGCCAAGAAGACCTTATTAGGGCTTTGTGAGACAAATGGCTAAGTATATGTACTATGTCACTCGTTGTCAATCTGCAGAGACAACAAGAACAAGAATAAAAGGCTTTTTCTTTTCTCTTAAGAATGTTGTTAGAAATTGTTATTGTTAATGAATTGATTTTGTTCAGTATTTTCTGAAATAAAGGTCTTGGAAGTTGGGATTATTGAGGACTGTAGAGGATGGGCATGCCACATGTCCAAAACAGACGTAGCACTGATCACGCTCTGGAAGTGCCACAGGTCTAATGAAGGCATTGTTGATGACAAAACCTGCAATCAGAAGTAAAACTCTGAAGAGCAAATGCATCTCTGTGAGATGAAGAAAAATAAACCGACCTCCACATTCAGACAAGGACTCCAGCAGGACAAAGGCCTGGTCACCGTAGCAGCTCTGCTGGCCGGTCTGCCTCTTGTAGAAAGGATTCGCTGACTCAGGGCGAAACTCAAGGTTCGGATCCTGAGCCAGAATCCCTTGCAGCTTCTTGAGATCGTAAACCCAGTGGAGGGGCTGAGCTGTAGGAGACGAGTCAGGTCGATAAATTCTGATCAGAACCTTGAAATTAAACATAGCTATGTGTAGTAAATATGCAAAACAATGATGGTGTTTGTAAGGTAAAAGAGTCAGGAATGAAAAAACAAGAACATCAGTAAGAAAGGGTGCTGATGTTTAAGATTGCATTAAAAAATAAAAACTTTTGAGAAGGAAAACCGGGGTGGGATAAGGCCACTTCTGTTTACATAAGGCATTTTAACATTTAACATTAACACTACAGTATGAGAGAGACTTTTAATACCTGCTGCATCTGCAACAGCGGATCCCACAATGGCTCCCATCGCTCTGTTGGCCAGAGCTGCAGACATCTGCACAAAATAAAAACTATTATTGGAGTTAAGCAGAATGGTTATTGAATATGAACTATCACTGGAAGTAAAGCTGAAACTTCTGTCAACTGACAGCAAAACGTATTGGCTAGATTTTTCACACACAATCAATTATGTCAGTTATCTAACATTGTTATTCCTGGTCTCCAGTGGGAAAATTCTAATATAATATAAGACTGAGGGGCCTATCCATCCATCAATCTGTTTGTGTATCTATCCATGTCATAGTTTTGAGCTGAAAGATATTTTACAAAGCGGAGAAATCAGGAAATGAATTTACATTAGAAATTAAAATTCAATGAAATAATCTTTGAAAGAGAATCTGTCACAAATTACAGTACTTCCTCCTGAACTGAACTTAATGCAGTTAATGATTAATGAAATCAAAAGATATCTTTTTTTATCTGCGTATTTTGTGTCTAGCTCTAACAGGAAGGTTGTTTGTACTTTAAATACACTAATAGACTGATCGATAATTGCTATCTTATCTGCCCAGTCGATAGCTAAAATAAAGTAAACTGTTTCCTGACCTCGACCTAAATATTTGCAAAAACATAAGCAGTACTTGAAAAGACTTACCTTTCAGTCCGTTTTATGTCCGAGTACAAGACAACGGGATAAATGTTTGTTTCTTGTTCAACTTAAGGTTTTGAAACGCTGCAATTGTAGCAACAAAAAAAGCTCCGCCCTTCTCTGTCCGCGAGGACTACTAAATCTATTATGGCGACGCCATGCCCCGCCTTATTTTGACTTTGTTTGGCTCGCTATGAGGAAGTAGTTTGTCAAGTAGCCAATCAGCGGAAAACTTACTAGCCACGTGACTGCTTTGCCAATCACTCAAAGGCAGGGCTGTAGAGTCGCCATAGTAGGATTCATGAACTTGTCCTCTGGCTCACTTTTATATGAACTGAACATCAAGAAACTAAATAGCATGTATTTTTATTTTTTGTTCTCCTTTTTCGCCAGCCTATTTCGCAGTGTTAAAGAAAATGGGAAAGTGAATCATATTCATATTGCGCTATGAAAACTGCTATGAAACTCATTAAGTGCAGATTGTCAACTTTTTTTTGTCACTAGATAAGCATTTCAATCCATTATACAATCCTAGTACCTTATTATCATGTTCTGGTTGTAGAAACATCAACCCAATTCTGAAAACAGACTTTGAACTATTTGAAATAGAACAGCTTGTGTTGACATTGTTGTAATTTCGTCCCCCTAAAACCTAATCAGGGAAAATAAGACTTTGATATATGTTGAAGAATTAAAAACATAGAAGTAAATATATGTTCCTATTAAAGAATGACAGCCAGGTTGATTCATTTTGAAATGAGAAACAAAAAAACATAAAGGTGCCATGTAGGATGAAAAAATCTTTTTACCCAATTTGATCTTTTTTTTTTTTTTTTTATGGGTCAATAAAATGAAATGTTGATATATCCTGTGAAAAATCCATGACATGTAATCAAAACTTCATAGACATTAAGAATGGAATAAATCAAAACTTAGACTCATATATTAGATAATAGTCGAGGGAAACAAGGACTTGATGATGAATGTAAATTATACATCTACATTTGATATACTTTCCACAAATGTCAGAAAATTGTTTTGATAAAAAACATCATAGTGTATATTCTGGTTTATTGCAAAAGGCAAGGAGACACTCAAGAGCCAGGTCTAATGGTCTGGAATTTTATTCACAGTTTGGATTTGGGTGGGAGGGCCATCTACTGACCAGGAACGGTAACCGTTGTTGAGTTCAGTATAAAGCAAAGATAATGTCATAACAGGACAAACAAATGTCATGTAAACAATACATAATGATAATAATAATACATTTGATTTATAACGCACTTTACATTTGGATCAGATCTCAAAGTGCTACAAGGTAAAAGCAGATAAAAGCATTCATTAAAAAAAAAATAATAATAATAATAATATAAAAAATATGATCAAAAAGCAGCAATGTTAATTAAAAGTTATAGATTCTGCTAAAAAAACAAAAAAACAAAAACAAAAGGTACATGACCATTTTCGAAGGTCAGTTTTGTAACACTATATTTGTGATGCACAGGGATCTTAAAGGAATACTCAGACAAGGGTGGAGTGCTGAGGGAATTTCTAAAACTACCTTTTTATTTAATTCCAGAAATTGAAATTAAAACTCAGAAACTCCACACCGGTGGGCGTTTCAACAACGGAAGTTTCCCCTTGGACATGGTTCGAGAACTCTTTTCTGTTCGAGTGGCAGGATGTGACATATGGGCCGTGTGTTGATGCACCATTGCTTCACAGAAACGAATAATATAAGTTCAAATCCAAAATGTTGTGTTGTCTGCATGTCATGATTTTGAGCTACACAGTGAAATGCAGTTCCATATTTGTATGTGACCCATATCTGACATCAGTGAGAACAAATCTGTGTCATGACCACACAGTTACAAAAAGCAACCTGAAAAACAGCAGAAAACGTAACTGATACCAGTTTATGATCTCAATTCATAACATAACTAGAAAAAGCACCACAGCTCCCAAGGTACAACAGTTACGTAGGTTTAGGTTTCAGTTTTATTATTGTCTGACTTATTGCCAGCCTCTACATCTACCGACAACTCCAACAAACTCTCTGAGCATCTCTCAAAATACTCTGTAGCTGCTCGTCTCCTGCATGCACCTTCCACTTCATCGTCTCTGTTCGGCCCACTGAGCCTCCAGCTCCACCCCCAAAGGAACATCATAGGAACATTTAAGGAATCCAAGGAACTCTTGAAACTGCCATCCCCATTGGAACATCAAAGGAATAAGAGCAACAAAGGCAGCAATAGCTACATTTTGATGTCACTACTCCAAAGTTCTTATTATTTCATTTTATATTAAATGCTGTGAAACTTTTAACATCAACAAAATGTAATCACCGCTGGGAACATACCACTAGGAAAAATTTCAGGAAAATCCGTTTTTGCAGTTTTTCCCCTTATTTTGTTGACAAACAAACAAACAAACCCACAGAAGGGAAAACATAACCACCTTCCTTGGCGGGGGGCAGGCATTCATTTCTTCTTCTGATGGCCCATCAGCTTTTAAGACTGAAGGCAAGGAGGCAAATCCAGGATTTTCCATTTTCAGGATTTTGCCATTTGTCTGTTGAATAAGGAAAGTCATTTTCCCCGGTCCTCTTTGCAAGGACTTTCCATATTTTTGTCCACCGTTGTCAACAAAACTTTGATGTGAGTATCCTCACAAGGAGAAAAAGCATATTAACTTTAAAGAAACCATGTTGATGAAAGTGTCACAAACCAATTAGAGTCAAAGTAAAGTGTCAGATAGGACAAAACAAGAAGTTTAATGCAAGAAACTCAACCAGTTTTTTTTTTTTTTTTTTAATCCAGTTTGTTTTTTTCCTACTCGTGTTCTACGAAAGGGTCGTCCATGCTGAACTTTTCTTCTGAACGGGAATAATAAAAGTTGAAATAAAGTTCATAATCCCCTTAAATTAAAATCACACAAATATGACATGATAGAAAAATCCTTATTTTATAAAACTATGTTTTATCGTTTGAGTACATTTCAGAGCCTACTTTTCCACTTTTACTTGATTTGAATTCAAATAATCAAATGATCCAACATCTATTTGAGTGAAGAATGTGTTTCTCCTCCGACTACCGTGTTCTCGTTTATTAATAAATTCCTCCATCCTGTCGGATACTCTGACAGAAAGCATTTATAGATGCTGTTATGGAACACCCCCCCACTAAACCGCCCAACACTCCTTCCACGTCTTCCGTTACTTCCACACACAAATCTTTCTGCTCATGTACTTTGTATTTATTTATAGCTTACCACTTTGCTTCATCTGCTTCGAGCGTCATGTAGCCTACTGTATGCACAAATGGATCAGACTGAAAAATCCCCCCCATCCCCCCCAAAAAAATGCCCTGTGCCCGCCTCCATACTCTATGTTTCACTTTCTTCTTGAGTCAGGGCTAAGTGACACCTATGCACAGAATCCTCAGCAGGTGCTCCGCCGCCTCCTCTCCTCACTCCCTCCATGTCCCAGATTGACCCGGCGCCGCCACATTTTAGTGGCGCACGGGTGCCAGTAGAAGCAAATCAGACACCGGCACCCCCCTCCTGATATGTACCTCTCTGTCCCACATCCATTATTTTTAGCTTGGATCCGATCCTCCGTCTACACTTAATATGGGAAAGACTACTTCATATTCACTCGACTCCTAATCCATCATATTGCCCTTTATTCACTTGATGAAGAGCGGACAGCTTCACACACACACACACCCACATATAAACACACACACACACACATACACACCCCTCCATCACTGTCCTGTTCACGGTCTGCACAGAGGGAGTGACAGCAGGTTAGATTCTCATCTCCTCCTCCTCACTCCACCCACTGCAACACACACTCAAGCATCCACACACACATATGGCTCCCCCACCTATCCCCCCCCACCCCCACCCCACCGAGGCTCGGTAACAACCCACGTAGAACCCACTCACACCTATGTCAAACTTAGCCCAACCCCTCCGGCACCCTGTGCCCCACTGCCAGTTGCCCATGTGAGGTTTTTAATAAGGTGGCTCCAGGAGTTGGTCTTGCTCTCTTCTGGGTGACGCGGATTGGAAGGGATTCTCTACGCTTTGACTAAACCGCCTTTTTTTTTTGTTTGTTTGTTTGTTTGTGAGAACGACAAATACATCTACATTATCTCAGAGAGGAGCCATGAAGTGGACCTGGGTGTTGGTGGCAGTCTTGCTGTCCTTTGCGGGGCTATCGTTGGGCAAGGATAGCTTGGACTACCCAGAGTACGATGGAAAGGACCGTGTCCACAACCTCAACGCCAAGAATTTTAAGTCCGTGATGAAGAAGTATGATGTTATGGTGGTGTACTACCATGACCATCCCGCATCCAGCCGCGTCGCCCAGAGACAGTTTGAGTTTGAAGAGATGGCCCTGGAGGTGGGTTGAGACGGGGACAGTGGGTAGAAAGATATAGACGAATAAAACATTCTAGATTCATACTACTTAAAAAACACAGAGACATTATTAACGCTTGAACCCAATGTTGCTGTTGGAGTTTGGTTCGAGGTTCTGGTGGTGCTTGTATCTGATGTGATGTTTGGCACTTAAGGTAAAAAAAAAAAAACATAAAAAGAGATTCTTATTTATCAAAATGTGCGACAGAGCAAAAGGAAAAAATTTGGAAACGGAGAAATTTCTCCAAGTTTTTGAATGTTTCGTGTGAAATATGGACTTAAGGGGAGCTGGCATGGGGAGAGGGTGCTGGGGAGGTGCTATGGAGCTTTGTTGGATTCAGAAATGCTGATTAGAGAAGATCGAAAAATTTGTCACAAGCCTTCGCCGTGTCGTCAGTCTCAACCAACCGAGGCAAAGAGCTGAGCTGTGAGGACTGGAGATATTATGTTTTTTTCTGGCAAAGGCTGGTCTTATGTGTGTGTGTGAGAGAGAGAGAGAGAGAGAGAGAGAGAGAGAGAGAGAGAGAGAGAGAGAGTGTTGATGCACTTAACACACCTCTTGTCGCCCTGGATGCTCTGCAGTTCAACCACATTCTTTGCAGAAACATGACATCATCATTCACACAACGCTCAGGCGTTGGGGCGTGACTTTTTCGGTTTACTCAGGAAAACATTGATTATTTCATACCATATCCACAAACACATTTTGTAACACATTTTTATGGGAAAATTCATATTTGTGTGTTTAGTGTTTGTCAAAATCAAGAGGATTTCGTTCTTGCACCAAGTTGTTATTTCAGCTTGGGCCTGAGATCAAGCTACCAAAGAGAGACCAAAGAGAAATGACATACAAACCTGATTTATTCTCAATAATGAGCTTAAACAGGCTTGATGTCGTGTAGAGAAACAATAATATCTGCGGTTGCAGCGCTGGATCATGTGGCAGACAGATTTTTGCCAGATTAAACACGGCTGCACACTCGATGCGTGATTATTTCTCCAAGTGGGAGGGGCATGCATAATTAGTGGCTTCCATTAGAATAACAGTCCAAACAGGAACAAAACAAAAACAACAACAACAACAAAGCTAGCAATTACAATTGTTTTGAAAAAGAAATTTGGGCATTTGGTGATGGTGGTTACAAAATATGAAAGATCTCTGTCGGACTCATTATGGACATTTGTGAAGAATCCTTCAAAGTTAGCATGGAATGGAATATTTTTCTATCTATCAATCAAATAATTATGAGTCTATCTTATCATGCAGTGTCAGAGAGAGCGAGAGAGAGAGAGAGCAAGAGAGAGAGAGAGAGGGATGTTGCTCTCCTCCATATATCATCTCAACACCTTCTGGGTTCTCTGTATGGGAGTGTTAGGGTTTGGTCTTGGGGCTGCAGGCCAGCATCAGAGGTTCTGGCTGCAGTAGTGCCGCCTCAGCTCTGTGGTTCTGTGGCTTGATTGACACACGCATTACTGTACTCGTCAGCGGATCCAAGAGCAGCGAGCATCACCAGTGCCTCGCCAAAATAGTCCCTGGTGCTATATTTACTCGGCGTCGTGCGATAGGTCCAGCTCCCTGACGGCTTGTGTTTCTCCTTATGAATGTAGGTTATTACAATTTACATTTAATGAGGTTTTATTTATAGTAGCAGATAACAGCAACAGGCTGGCCCTCTCAGGGGGGTCAAGGGTCTGCAGGGGTTAGTGAATGTTAAATGAAATATGAGAGGATGAGAACGAGGAAGTCATCGTTTTGGTGAGATGTCCAACACTGGGACCTCAGCCGGGATGCGATTTTAGTTCCTGAAAAAATGTCTCTACACATTATATGTGCTGTCAAATGCACCATCAAAGTAATAGATTACCGGAGATGTTTTATATTTTGTCACACATGCGTTACGTCTCAGTCAGAGTGCAGTATTCACTTTGGAGCTGGAATGCAGATAACACGCCACCAAATGTCATCCCTCACACTGATGGATGTCGGTTTAACTTTACGTGTCGTCTCAGAGGTCCGGTTTCTCTGAAAGAGACGATACCAGCCACATTACTGCAGATACACATTCTTCACGCCGAGGTCCAAGGACAGCTTTGCATGTTTTATATTTAGAGAACAAGCAGATATAATTACATATTGGGTCTTAAAAAACAACTACAGGAAAAAGATGTCAGTACATAAGTGGAGAGAGATGAAAAGCATTCATATCAAGACAAACAATCCTTAATATATATTTAAGATACAAATCTGACAAGCGGATTTGAAATGCATTTGTTTTATTCGAAGAAAAAATAAATTGGAATAAATGGGATGAAAATAGACGAAAAATTTGTTAATTTTTTATTTGTCCTCCAATGTTTTCGTCTTTGGATGTTTGGATATCGCCATGCTGACTCAGCTCCATCCCTTTAACTTTAAAAAGTTTATTTTTACCCACTTTATTACCGCAATACAAAAGAAATAAAACTTAAATCACATTAAAGGCAACAAAAAAAAATGTACTCAATAATTGTATGAGTTATTTCTAAATATATAGCTTAGTAGCAATAACGGAAAAACTCGCAAACAGAACAAAACAACTCGACAAAAGACAATATATAATCATCTTTCATTGACTTTTCATAATCACTAACTTACCTGCAGCTAATAAACAATCTCTGCTCTCCTGCGGCTTAAAAGAATAAATATGTGCAAAGTTACTGATGCCAGCAAAAGCAGCTATTTAAGATCTGTGACACCTAAGTGCACTTGTGTGTTTGTGAATGTGTGTGTGTGTGTGTCTATGTGTGTGTGTGTGTGTGAGAGAGAGTGCTTCTTACACTCACAACAACCCTCTGACTTCCTCGGCGGCGTCATGCTGTGAATGCAGCGATGTCATTGGTGCAACCGACTGTCAGTCACCAGGTTCAGGTTTCATACAGATTTAGAAAGTGCAGAAGCAGCGCCCTGAAAAAGCAGGCTTTTATGGTCATGAAACATCTAAGTGACAGGACTTTGTCAAAAGTGGTGTGAATAAACATGCATTTGTGCACATTCTTCACCGCACACGTCTGCAACCATGAGTTCCCACGTTTTATAAACCCATGTCTATGAAAGCGTGTCTGCACGTCACGTGACAGTGTGTTTGTTCTACAGCTTGCAGCCCAGGTGCTGGATGAGTTTGATGATGAGGAGATCGGAGTCGGCCTCGTTGATGCAAAGCTCGACAAGGTCGTTGCAAAGAAATTAGGTAAAACCCGGCCGCATACACTTTTCTTAATGGAATCGTTTTTCCTTATGGAAGACTAACATCAAATGCCTTTTTTTTTCTTCTTTTTTTTCCCCCCAAGACCTTGATGAGTCCGACAGCATCTACATCTTCACAGACGATGAAGTCATAGAGTATGACGGTGAATTCGCAGCAGACACTCTTGTGGAGTTCATCTATGATGTTCGTGAGGATATAATCTAGCAGTTAATAACCTTATTCTAGCAAGAACAAGTCCCTGAACACGTCTTTACTGTCTGGAAAGATGAACCCCTCCATCTGAGTTTGGGTTTTCTTTCCCCTCCGTTGTCTCCTCCGCCCTCCTTGTCCCTCACAGGTTCTGGAAGACCCAGTGGAGATTATTGACAATAGTAGGGAACTGAAAGGCTTCGAGAACGTCGAAGAGGACATCAAACTGGTGGGCTACTTTAAGAGTCACAAGTCAGAACGTAAGAACTGTACTGTGATGCCATGAAAACCTCTTGCCTGCTTTTCAACGTCATTGTTCATAATTACATATCAGGCGAATGCAACTGAGACCAGAACCGTGTTGTTAGATTTGACTTTGAGCTGCCAGGTGAATCTTTGAACCCCTTTAATGTCCGGCTTATTTTGAGACACTATTTCTTGTTGAAAAATCGGGGTGACACTTGTTTGAACCTGTTTATAATATGACCCAGTGGCAGCATGTATGTGCGAAAGAGTAAGGGGCCAAGGGTGGAGCCCTGGGGGACACCACAGGTCAAAGGGGCCACCAAGTAGGAGGAAGTAACCATGACTATTGAGAGAGTCCTATTCGATAAGTGGGATTTTTTTTTTTTGGCATATTAAATCATGCAAGGATTTACGAAAACGGAATTACGTAATTTGAAACAACCAAAAAAGTCCAATAAAAGTCACATAGTTTTCTAAAAACATGCTTTTAACAAAAGGTTCAGCTAATGTAGTAAAAGATTACAGCTTTTCCATGAAATAGAACATTTTATCATTAAAAATGTTCTATGCGTGATTTTTTTTTCATTGCTTAGAAACATGCTTGATGGTAGGTTTTTTATTTAGGGGTAAAGTATACTTCAGAATAAGTCTAAGATATTCAAATAATAAATTCCCCCAAAGAAATAAAATATGCTAAAAAATTGAAGAAACTGAAGCAGCTTGACGTATATATACGTATATATATATATACATTTATATATATATATATATATATATATATAAATCACATAAACCTATACATTTTCAGATTTTGAAGCGTTTGTCGATGCTGCTGAAGAGTTCCATCCTCACATCAAGTTCTTTGCCACATTCAGCGCCAAGGTGAGTAATAATGATTATTAACTGCATTTACAGGCATTTTATAACAAACTTAAAAAAATAAGTAATGCTGGGGTGACAGGAAGTGCTTCGCTCTTATGTCATCACGCAGAAAAGCAATCCTGCCTTGAGAGTTTAAGTTATAGCTAACATGTGCCAAAGATCGAGCCTTGAGGCGTCCCGCAAGGGGGTCTCAAAGCTCTCCGAGACTTTATCTGTCACAGGCCAGAAACTCCCGACATAAAACATACTGATTGTGAAAAGCTTGTAGAAGATAGATCTCTCTCACTTTTGGAGATAAAGCTCACCCTAGTTTCGGAAAGATAGAACCGAGCTCTTTCAAAATCAACACAGTTCTTCCTCGCACTGAGGTCTATAGGGGTGTAAATTGGTGAAAATGATCCATGACATTGTTCTTCCGTTGTCACATTAACGGGAAGGATCCGCGGCGGCTGTTGTGATGACACCCTGACTTTTCAGGGACATTATAATAATACTCACTTTGTAAGTTCATGGTTGATCAGTCCAGATGGAGTTGTTGGTTCTAATCCTTCGGTCGCGTACTGCAGATTGCCAAAGCTCTGGAGCTGAAGCTCAATGAGGTGGACTTCTACGAGCCCTTCATTGATGACCCCGTGCTGATCCCCGGAAAACCTTACACTGAGGATGAGCTGGTGAAATTCATTGAAGATAACGACAGGCGAGTGCCCAGATATCCTGAGCTAAAATTTTAAACAACCGTATCAAACAAAATAAAAACAAAAAAATTCTAAAATGTTATTCATCTCTGCTTTTCTAGACCGACCCTGAGGAAGCTGCAACCGTACAACATGTATGAGATCTGGGTAAGAACCCTTATGGTGGAAACATTTGATATATCTTCCTTTGGGATTGAGTGTATATGTATGTATATGTATGCATGTATGTATATATATATATATGTATATATATATGTGGATTTATATGTATGTTTTTATGTATATAGATGGGTGTGTGTATATATGTATATATATGTATATGTATAGATGTGTATATGTGTGTATATATATGCATGTATATGTATGTTAGTGTGTATTTGTATGTATATATGTATAAATATATATGATGTTTATCAAAACATGTCTGTAAGATGTCCTATTATATAGTATGTCTTCATTTTTAGTCACCTTTAGAATATCTGTGTAATGGAGCTGCTGCAACGACTGAATTTCCCCTTTTGGGGGATTAATAAAGTTTCTATCTATCGATCTAAAATTGTCACTTTAAGTGCAGTCCAGTGGGTTCAACGAGTTTTTATCATTTCCACAGGATGACCATGTTGATGGTGAACATATCGTTGCTTTTGCAGAAGAAGCCGACCCAGGTAAAGGACATTTGGATTGATTGTAATATGATCATAACTTCTAAGCTGTGGGATAAGAGGAGGAGGAGGAGGGTGTGTGTTTTTTTTATCCAGGTGATGACATGATATGAAGCAAAATATAAGTAGGCTGTCTCCGCCGCAGCTATAAAAGTGTGTTAAAATGTGGCTTGAAATGATCTGCAGATATCCAACCTCTGTCTTCTTATCTTCTCCCAGATGGTTTTGAGTTCCTTGAGATCCTGAAGCAAGTTGCCGAGGACAACACCGACAACCCTGACCTCAGCATTGTCTGGATTGACCCTGATGACTTCCCCCTGGTAAAAAAATAGATATCCAATGACACTCCTCCGACTCAGTCACCTGAAACACAACCGTGATGTAATCTGACTGGCAGTGAGATTAATCAACGGTAATATTCCCTGCAGCTTCTGCCACACTGGGAGAAAACTTTTGGGATCGACCTGTCCTCCCCTCAGATCGGTGTTGTTGATGCCGATGATGTGAGTAACATTCATCCCTGAACTCTGCAATTCACTCTCACAGGAGGCTGGATTACCAACTAGACAGAAGCAGGAAGTGTTTTGTTAAGGCCCCGTCACGTATCTGGTGTAGTTAATAAGTTATAATTGGATTAATTATAGCTTTAATGGGTAAAATGGTCCAATAAAGCACAATTAAAACTGATCTCTGAAGTTATGCGCCAATTCTCATAGGGTCCATAACTAGTTTACAACATTACATTTTTCAGTTAATATCAAGCCTATATGAGAAATATTCTTAAATAAAACAGTATTTAACCTTTTAATATTCTGCTCAGCTGCTTGGCTGAGAAGACATTGATTCAATATTTCTCATTGAGGAAGGAGACAGAACCTTGTTATTATACGACCCAGTTCCAGCATGTATATGCTAAAGAAGAAGGGGCCAAGAATGGAGCCCTGGGGGTCACCAAAGGTTAAAGGGGTGGTGGAGGAGGTGGTTTTTTGTTATAATAAAGCACACAAGGACATAACTGAGTAACGTAACTTGATACAAGCAAAAAAAAACTTTACATTTATCACAGGTGGGGTCCAACTCTGAGTAGATTTCTACCGATTGTGCTTTTGTCAAGCCGGTGAACAATCTTAAACTGTGTGAGTTTATTTTGCTCCTCCACCCTCTGCAGGCTGACAGCGTGTGGATGGACATGGATGAAGGTGATGATCTGCCATCAGTAGAAGAGCTGGAGGACTGGATTGAGGATGTTCTGTCAGGCGAGATCGATCCTGATAATGATGATGATGATGATGAGGATGACGACGACGATGATGATGACGACGACGACGACGATGATGATGACGATGATGACGACGATGATGATGACGATGATGACGACGATGATGATGACGATGATGATGACGATGATGATGACGACGATGATGACGACGACGACGACGACGACGATGATGATGATGATGATGACGACGACGATGACGATGATGATGATGACGAGGACGACGATGATGATGATTATTAAATCATTTAGTCATCATTTACTATCTAAGTTTCAAGAGTCACCATCTTTAACTCCGTCAAATCCTCCTCTTTTGTATCTCGTTCTAATTCTGAACTTGTCAGTCCATTTTAATGTCATATCTTCTGGTCAACCTCCGTCTGCATCTCAGCGAAACAATATTCCATCACTAAGTTGCCCCTCAACACTATTTATTTACTGATGCTTCGTGCAGGAAGGAACCATCTCGGATCCCATGGTGCCTTTATTCCCACATGTGACATTGTCTGACACAATAAAAAAGAAATTCTCCCTAAACCTTCCCATCTACTCCTGCTGATTCCTAATTTTACAAAGTACTTGAGGGGTTATAATGTTGTATGCATTATGTCTGAGTCCATCTGTGCAGTCTGTTGCAGTTTGAATGTATTTTATTTGTTTCTTGATGTCCCCAGTATTGAAACATCTGAAGTCCGATCCGATGGGTGTAAAGAATCACCAGACTACTCTGTGAAACCAATGTAACACTGTGCATCATATGGATGTTTTCTACGATGATGAAATATGACGACAGCCATATTCTATTTTTGTAACAAGAGAAATTTATCTAACTGTGAAGTCTTAAATAAATGACAGCTTGGACAGAATCCCCATTACTATAATAGTTTAGTGTCAGTGTGTGAGTTTGTGAGTGTGTATACTAGTGGCTGAAGGATCAGCTGAAACAGATGTGGGAAGGTGAAGGCCAAAACGGTGCCAGTGGAGGTAGGAGCAATAAAGGCGGTGACCCTGAAACTTTGAGAATGGTTCCAGGGGATTCCAGGTTCGGTTTCCATTTAAGGTCTGTGTCCTTTTGCATTTCAAGTACACTTTTTTTAATCCAAAAGTGGGTCAATTCAGTTCCAAATAGTGCAATTGAATATATACTTTTTGTCCATTAATATAATGCTTACAGTATAAAGTGTACTTGGATTTATACTTGAATTTGCCTAAGTATACTTATAAAAGTGATACTTATTTTTTGGCCATAAAACCATTTTGTTCCCACTTTCAACTCAATTCTTTTATTGAACAGTTATTGCAAACATGTGATAAGACTCTACTGTCGACGGCTTCATTTTCTATTCAAAAACTTGCGTTTGTACGACATACTTTTAATCGCAACAGGGTCCTTTTGCGTCCTCGTGACGTCATCGCACCTTTAATGTTTGGTGCGCATGCGCCGGAGTGAGACCCGCCCCCTCTCTCTGTTAGCCATGTGGCTATCGTTGATAAATAAAAATACATTTTGATTCCAGATTGGTTGTACACGTTTGAAGCGGTGTTGTGCCCGGTTGGAGCAGCTGGGATGTCTGCGGGCGTCGTGAACCTGCAGGCGCAGGTGGAGTCGGTGCTGGGCGCCCTGGTCAAAGCGGCCACCGTCGAGTTAACCAAACTGTTCGAGAGCAGGTACGGAGCGACGCTGCAGGATGCGGGCCGCATCGAGAGCTGGCGCAAAAATGACATATCTGAGACTCTGCTCGGCACTTCAACGGGGGACACTAAACGCAGCATCGGGGTGCAGGTGGATGACGACATTTATTCACCGCCGGAGTTTAATGGTATGACTCTCTGGGGCTTTAAATACTCTGACTTCCTGTTTATGAGCACGGCTGGGCTGCAGGGATCGATGCACGAATTGAGAAGGCATCAGATCATCCTGTATGCAGTCAGTGCGTATCCATTTGTACGCATTTGTAACTTTAATCCATGCATGTTCATGCATTTGTAGGTTTTTTCTCTCCAACTCCACGCAGCCTCGCAATGTCCTGACGGACTAAAGGAATGTGTGCCTCTCGTAAACTCCTCCTCCTCCTCCTCCATCTCTTTTAGATGGTGGTTCTGTGGAGAAGATGAATGGGAGTCTAATTGCCTCAGAAATCCCTCAGGCTGGAGATAATGGCCAAGTTGACCCCGAGTGGTCATCCCTGAAGGAACAGGTGAGTTAGAATTGTGCGAGGCTGAGTGATACAACGTGGACTTAACACTATGTCCAAGTTGTGTTTATATTTTTAATTAACGCAATGTGTTTATCTATTTATTTGTTCATTTGGATCCACATCAGCTGCCACCAAGGTAGCAAGCTACTCCTCCTGGTGTCCACACACAATAAAACATAAAAGAAAACGATATAAAACAAGTACAAGTAAGTTTACTTGATATAAAACAAGTAAAAGCCAACAGACATCTCAGTGCATTCCGTCGCAGGAGTGACAAATGGTGGTTAAAGGTGGAGTTGGGACTTCACCAAGAGTCAATTCTTGTTCGCTATGGGGGTAATGGACAGGCTGACAGATGAGGTCAGGCAGGAGACGCAGTGGACCGTGATGTTGGTGGATGACTTTGTGATAACCTGGTGAGGTGTAGGTGTGCGCTGGAGAAACGAGGAATGAATCTCAGTCAAAGCAAGACGGAATACAAGTGTGGGAATCCAAGGGAGGCAGGTGGAGCGGTGAAGGATGCAGAGAATGGAGGTGTAATGAATGGTGGAGGTGAATTGTTAGGTTGGACAAAGTAAGAGAGGACAGATGGAGATGGTTTGGACATGTGAGGAGGAGGGATGGTGCATCTTTTGGTAGAAGGATGCTGGAGATGGTTTGCCAGACAAGAGGGAAAGGGGAAGAATACAGAGGGAATATTTGGGATGTTCCTAAACTTCAGTGATCAGGTTTGGTCATTTATTCCACACTGTGATGGCTTTAATCATTCCAGATCTACACACTGCATTTGTTCTCGATTTCACTTGGATTTGTTGGTCTCTCACAATTTGCCGCAGCAGGTGTTCCTGGAAAAAAACCCAACAGATTTCATGCCAACCCTTCCTCGACTCTGAGCCGTGAGAGGCTGCCGTTCGTTCTCTCTGTACTCCACTTAGCAGCTAGTGGAACAAGCAGGACGAGTCTTGCAGCTGTAATCTGAACATATTTGGAAAAGCTTGGTCTCCTTTAATATGTTAAACATTACTGAGTCATTCAGTGACAGACGAAGCTGATCAGCATAATCAGATGAACTCCTGGCCTTGTATATAATGCATCTGGCTTTTATTCCATTAAAAGGAGTCTGCTCTTTCATGTCCAGTCGAGCGCTTGTTGCTTTGCTGCACACCTGCACATTTTAAATGTTGTTTTTTTTTTCTCCATCAGGTCGTGGTTGAGACCGTGGACATGGTGGAGCTGAGCTTCTTGGATGAGTCTCCAACTGACGGTGAACCTCAAACAGAAGTCGTTTTGCAAGGTAAGAAAAAGTAGCAGGAGGAAGAGCTGGATTGTTTTTTGGGGGAAGGTCGCGTGTATATATTTCGGACACTAGGGGGAGCTTTATCTCCAAACGTTTTCTGCCATAATTCCTCAACCGTTGGTCCGATTTAGTTCCAATTTGGTGCGTTTGAATCGACTTGATGAGATCTATCTATGTTTGTATAATATTTTACTCACTACTGGGATCTTGTTCAAGGAAAGCCCAATTCACTCCAGACATAACTTGAGGAGTTATATCAGGAGGGGGGGGGGGGGGGGGGGGGGGGGGCGGGGGCCACAGCATAGGCCTAGCTTAATTTTGTGGGCTCCCACAATCAATACTCCTCAGTGTTCTGAGCGATCTGGTGTTGATTTGCTCTTAAATATTCAAAAGTAGCAAACATAGCAGAACAACTATTATTTTTAAATAATGGAATTGTTAAAAAAAAACAAAAAAACTAAGTTAAATAAATCAGAAGAACTTGTTGCAAGGTAACAGGAATAATCCCAGAATAATATATACAACTGGATAATTACATTTTTTCAAACTATGCAGATGTGTAAAAAGTTCAGAGGAAAATCCCAAACAGCTATTATAACTATACATTTACTCTTCTTCTTCCTACTCTTCTTCCTCTGTCCTCAAACTACTGCAGTATTCAACCTTTTTACATTGTTTAGAAAATTCTAAATATTCTAATTATATAGAGATCAAGCGCTCTTTTGAGGCATAACCTTTTCCTTAAAAGGAAATGCATGCTGGGATAGGAACAATATGCTGGGATAGGAACAATATGCTGGGATAGGAACAACCACCCCCGTTTTGGGTGTTTTCAGTCATATTAAACTTCAAAAGAAGCTTTAATAGAAAAAATACGAATGAATGTTGGAAGTAATGACTAGAAAACTGATTTCAATTTTATTCCATCTCTGCAGGAATGTGGACTGAGAAATTAGACCGTGGACCTACAGATACCTCTCTGACCAAGCAGAAGCTTCTGGTGGTCCCACCGGATACTTGTGACATCATTTCAGGGGGCAAAGTTAAGTTTGTCTGCCCCTTAATCCTCAAACCACAACCTCCAGCTCCCAAACCCGACGCTCCGGAGAAGCCCGTCCAGACAGAGCCCCATCGGGCCTGTGTCAGCACCGCCAGGGGAACCGCCTACAGTCCGTCCCCAAACGATGGCGCCGGGACCCCTGCTCAGGTGGGGGTCTGGGAACGGGTTCACACGCCCAAGGAGAAGAAGAGTAATCTCCACATGAAACTGAAACTTACCTCTCCAGACAAAAAGCTTGTGCGTCCCTGCACAGTCCAGCTGGTGAACATCCTCGCGGTGCCGGAGTCGGAGACGGAGCTTCAGGACGTTGCCGCCAAAGCCCATGATGCTAAGCACGAATCTCTGCCCAAAGACCTCCGCCGGCACCAAGGCCTTCACACCGGCCACCGCCTCTGCTGCTTCTCCAGCTCTGGAGACGGCGTCTGGCGGCTTCAGAATGTGGTCACCCACGACCGCGAAGGATACGTCTGCAACATCTGCGAGAAGAGGTTCAAGCGCAGGAAGATTCTCCGGCGGCACGAGCGCTTTCACACCGGAGAGAAGCCGTACGCGTGTTCGGTGTGCTCAAAGACGTTCGCCCTGAGGAAGAGCCTCCGCCGCCACGTGAGGTTCCACACGGGGGAGCGGCCGCACACCTGCGCGCACTGCAACAAATGCTTCCGTCTGCGGGACAATCTGAAGGCGCACCTGAGGTTTCACACGGGGGAGAAGCCTTTCACCTGCAGCTCCTGTGAGAAGACGTTCAGGATCATGAGGAATCTGGAGAAACACGAGTGTGAAAAAAGCCAGCCAGAAAAGATCTTCGTTCCGTCGTTCAGGAAGATTGCTGGCTTGTAGTCGTGGCTGGTTTCTGTGGCGCCGTCAGTGTCTACCTCAGACTGAAAACATTGCTCTTGTAGAAGACCGCCATGGAAGCTTTGATACGAAACGTTAAAGCTATTAGAGAAACACGTGCAACAATCCAGAGAGATTATATTTTACTGACAGGTAAATGGGTGAAAGGCTTTGTCATGGAAGTGGATTGGGACATTATGATGTCAAAATTCTGCGTTTAACGTCCGAATTCTGAGTTTAAATTAAGAATTCTTGTTTAAAGTCAGAATTCAAAATGGAAAATCATTCTAAGATTAGAGTCAGAATTCTGGGTTTAAAGACAGAATACTGAGTTTAAAGTCAGAATTCTGGGTTTAAAGACAGAATTCTGGGTTTAAAGACAGAATACTGAGTTTAAAGTCAGAATTCTGAGTTTAAAGTCAGAATACTGAGTTTAAAGTCAGAATTCTGAGAGTAAAGACAGAATTCTGAGTTTAAAGTCAGAATTCTGAGTTTAAAGTCAGAATTCTGAGTTTAAAGACAGAATTCTGAGTTTAAAGTCAGAATTCTGAGTTTAAAGACAGAATACTGAGTTTAAAGTCAGAATTCTGAGAGTAAAGTCAGAATTCTGAGAGTAAAGACAGAATTCTGAGTTTAGAGTCAGAATTCTGAGTTTAAAGTCAGAATTCTGAGTTTAAAGACAGAATTCTGAGTTTACAGTCACTCTGTGAATAAGATTGGAATTCTGGGTTTAAAGTTGGAATTCTGAGTTCTGAAGTAAGAATTCTGACTTAAATCTCAGAGTTGGGTTTTCATGGGTTACACAAGTCTAAAATCAGAATTTTGAAATTAAAATAAATGAAGAAGAAAAAAAAATCCTGTAACAATATTTGGCTCTAATCTTCTTCCATACATTGTCTTGTTTACTTTTCCTTCGACACTTAAATTCTACTGATGTTTTTAAATATGCTTTCCTTGTATTTTGTGGACTGTAAGTATGTACCACCGTTTTACAACTACTGTTTAGCTTCATACCTGCTGGGAATCGCTCATAATGAAGCATGCTGGGAAGATTATTGCCTTGTGAAAAGCTTTGAACATCCCGATAATGTTTTATTACACACACAAAAGATACGCGAGGCTATCGCACATCTTCACCTGTTTAACTTTACTGTCTAATAGTTGTATATAACTACACTGAGAAGGTTTTTTTTTCTTACATTTTTGTTGTATATCTTTGGTTGTTATTTCTTCATGTTTTACTCATTCCAATCAGCCATAACATTCCAACCAATGACAGTTGTAGTGAATAATATTAATGATCGTATTGCGGTTGGGGGGTCTATATTAGGCAGCAAGGGAATGTTTGTCGGATATGGGAAAAATGGCCGAGCAGAAAGATCTGAGCAACCAAAATACCAAATAACCAGGTGGGAACACATCCAGAACCGCAGGTGTTGTTCGGTGTTCCTGGTCTGCAGTTGTTGTTGGAGTAGCAGAAGTCTAGCCTTTGTTGTCCTATTCCACAGATTGGTGAAAAAGTTAATGCTGTTTCTGACAGAAGGGTTTCAGAACACACACGCCATCACACAGCAGGTTTAGGTGACGGGAAAGACACAATATAAGCCGGGTGGTTTTAATGTTATGGCTGATAAATTTATGTCGAGATGTATTTGTTTGTTTTTTTGCAGTCATGATTAATTAATTAATTTTAGACATCTTAAGTAGCTTAAATCTCTAACACCTAATCTTATCTACTCAAGAAGTCTTACGTTAACGTGAAAACACTTTCATACCGTTTTTATATATATATATATATATATATATTATTACAGGTGCTCTGCTCTGATAAATGTCTGTATTCATCTTTAAAATTCTGATATTTGATAACTTTTTTTTTGTATTAAATGAAGAAAAAAAAAATCAATTCAACAGATTCACATTAAATTTGTTGGGAGGATTAGTTTTGGGCTGGAATCGATCCGCTTAAATTCTGGTGTGGATCAGGATAAAGAGACGGATCCAGGTTTTGTTTTTTTTTTAAACATGGCATATCCTTATCCAACAGATTGAAACGTGGTTTTATAGGGTAAGTCTTATTCCAGGTGTGTGTCACCAACGTATAGCCGCGACAACAAGGATTCAGATGGGCTTCTGTGGTTCTGATGAAGTGAAGATGACTTTTGTATGGAGTTAAATTCCTGCCAAAAGTCTGAACACAAACGCAGAAAGATTCGCGAGCAAAGACAATGTGATTTTTCAAAGGAAAAACATGATTGAGAATGAAGATTGCATGAAAAATTGAAGTAACTAGTAACTAAAGCGATCAGACAAATGTAGTGGAGTAGATGGTACCATATTTCCCAATGAAACATAGTGGAGTAAAAGTTTAAAGTAGCCTAAAATGATAATGTTCAACTAAAATCAAGTAAAAGTTCCTCAGATTCGCACTTAAAGACAGAACTTGAGTAAATGTACTTAGTTACTATCCGCCGCTAAAAGCTGCTACAATCTCTGAAGAGATTTTATTATCTATTAATCTCTGTATGCATAAAAAATATGTACATTTTAAATAACCATATTCTTATTTCTGAGCCTTTGGAATAATGAAAAGTAGAATTTGTAGGTCATGTCACTCTTGAACCCTCTCCTCTTAGGCCACGCCCCCACCCGGAAGTGCAAGTTAAAAGACAGGAGCGCTTTCACTTTTGTAACTGAGTCCCTGGGAAATAGCAGACCGGCGATTCTGAGAACTTTATTGAGCTTTAACTTTGAAGGTAGGATGCATCTTATTGATTCTACTATGATTTGGAGGCAGAGCCCAAAGGTTATTCGTACAACGCAAAGAAACAGGAAGTGCAGGTGAACAGGTGAGTCCCGTCCAAACTCTGTCCTGTCTGCTCTTCTCAGACTGACTCGCTCCGAAGGAGAATGGGAGACATCGCAGAGACTCTCGAGGAGATGCTGATGTGCTCGGTGTGTCAGGACATCTTCAGGGATCCTCGGCAGCTGCCCTGCGGACACAGCGTCTGTTTGAGTTGTCTGGAGAACATGATGGATCACTCCTCCAACGTTCTCTTCCGCTGCCCGGACTGCAGGGAGTCTTTCGGGCCGATCGTTGGGGGGAAGAAGAGCTACACACTGACCAACGTCGCAGAGGAGCTGAGGGAAGACAGGAAGAGGAGGGTATTTAGAATCCGTCTGAACATAGCCCTTCATAAATAAATAATCTTAATGTCGTCACCTAGAAAAAAATAAAAGAAGAAGAAATTATTTCTTTCTATATTTTTTTTTTGTCTTGGGGCGTTTATTAGTTAGTAGTTAGTTAGTATTAGTTTATGTAACAAGTTACGTAATTCGGTTTGACTCTGTTTTGGCCCATTTTTGATTGTTTAGGCCCACATGGCTCCGTCCTTGGCCCCTTATTCTTTAGCATGCTGCCACTCGGTCATAGCGCTCACATTTTTCAAGAAGAAATAGTGACTCCAAATGTGCTAAACCAAATGCGACGGAACCTGTTCATAATACGACCCAGTGGAATCACGTATATGCTGAAGTGTAAGGGGCCGAGGATGGAGCCGTGGGGGACACCGGCCGAGGAGGAGGAGGAAAGTCCAACTCGCTAAATGGGATTTTTTTTTTTGCATATTAAAGCATTTCAGGACTTACTTAACAGAATTATGTAAGGGTTATGATAGAATTAATAAGGGTTTTGATAATCATATTATTCTCTATGAAATACAGAATTTCATTCATAATAATTTTGTGAGTCTGATTCTATTTTTACTGTTTAAAGACATTCCTGACCAGACAATATGTCGTCTCATGGTAAAGTGAGATCCAAAGAAATGGAAAATGCAAAGAGATAATTTTTCCATTGTTTTGTTTTTTTGTGTGTGATGAGAATGTTACAGGGTAAAAAGGTGCAGAAAAATGAAGTTAGAGATTTGCGAAATAATTCTAAACATTTCACTTCCTTTCCTCACACTTTAATATCCGATGTCTGAGAGCAGAACAAGTTGGCCAGTGTGGGCTGTGACTACTGCCTGGAGACGCAAACGCCAGCCTTTAAAACGTGTCTGAGGTGTGAGGTGTCCATGTGCAAAGAGCACCTCAAGGAGCACCTGGAGATGCCGGTGTTCTCGGGACACCCCTTGGTGAGTCCTCTGGGTGACCTCGCGGAGAGGAAGTGCCCACAGCATGAGGACGAGGTGCTGAGGTACTACTGCAGAGCATCCAGACGCTACATCTGCAACGTGTGCGCCCTGGACAACAAGAAGCACAGCCTGGACACCGAGGCCTCCAACGTCCTGAGGAGACATCTGACTGTGAGTTTTCACTAAAGCTGCTACACAGTAACGCCCTTTATTGTTAGGTTATGATTCTATCATTAAGTTGATATTATTTATTTATATACACCTATATACACATGTCTATCTGTCTATCTGTTTGTCTGTCTTAAATATATCTATCTATCTTAAATATATCTATCTATCTATCTATCTTAAATATATCTATCTATCTATCTTAAATATATCTATCTATCTTAAATATATCTATCTATCTATCT
>VRLP01005653.1:0-34872 GCA_009660295.1 Lophius piscatorius
GCATGTATAGTATGAAGAGAATGGGGCCAAGGACTGATCCCTGGGGGACCCCACAGGTGACGGTGTGTGTCCGGGACCTTGAACTTCCAAGGGAAACGTATTCTGTTCTGTCAGTGTTTTTGCCACATATTATTCAGTTTTTGATATCAATAGTTATTATTACTCATTGAATGTGTGAATGTAAGAGCATCTGACGCCAGAGACATGGCGGTGGTGTAACTTTGACCTCAGTAGCCTCTTTAAGGTGTAAAGACCTCTGCCATGTTTTAGAGATGAGACCTGGTCTAAATGAATTAAACTTTTTCTCATTTTGCCCCTCCTCGCTCAAACGGCCGTCTGTAATAGTCCAGAAATGTCATGTCCTGCTGCTAATGAGGTGGGTTTTGGGTGTGTGTTTGTGTGTGTGTGTGTGTGTGTGCCTAAGAGGCCTAAGAGGAATTTCAAGCTTGGATGTCTCAAGATTGCACATGGAACAGAGACACACATTCACTGATATCTTGCAGAAACAGAATTTTGTTTCAGTGTCGTCTCATCAGACTGCCCCATTCTCTCTCTCTCTCTCACAAACGCACAGTCAGTCAGGCCCACACACAATTTTCCTGTAATTGTACCTTTGCATCCATGATTTTCCCCATATTTTCACTGATTTATTTTCTTTAATTATGTCAGTCTTTTCCATTCTTCCTGTACATTATTTTACGTTTGCTCTCTGAGCATGAATTTTGCTTGAAGGCCAATTACAACCTGCCAATATAAACTAAGCTTAAATTGTTTCATGTCATTTTCCTTCCCTGTTGAAGTAAATTGACACCAAATTTGGACTATATCCTGGTGTCTACTAACTAACTAACTAATGGTTATGTTCTCTACCTTTCTCTCTCTCTCTCCCCCCCCCCCCCAAGAGAGTGAGTGAGTCTTGGATCTGCTCGAGGTTTCTG
The DNA here is from genome assembly GCA_009660295.1 of Lophius piscatorius. Taxonomy (NCBI): domain Eukaryota; kingdom Metazoa; phylum Chordata; class Actinopteri; order Lophiiformes; family Lophiidae; genus Lophius; species Lophius piscatorius. Next base: position 939 of record VRLP01005653.1, read on the forward strand.
ACCGTTAAAAGGCAGTTTTTTTTCACCGCTGTCGCCAAGTGCTTGCTCACGGAGGATTTTTTGGGTCTCTGGAGATAATTATAAAAAATGTTTGGTCTAGACCTGCTCTGTAGGCCTGTCATTGGCCAGAGGGCTCACTCCATGACCCCTGCTGTCCCTTGGGATGGGTGAGCGTATCTCGATGGGGCAGGTGGCCTCGGGTTGTTCCTGCTCAGTGAGGCTGTGGGTGGAGTGGTGGTTTGGATCAATGGCTGCCGACCACTTGGGGGCAGCCTGAGGTTGTGAAAGCCCCCAAATTAAGACCACATCCAGTGACATCTTTCATACACATGTATAGGCATCTTCACACATAAGATTATACAGTCCAGATTATGGTGTTGGTTTCCTGTTATTGCAGTTCTTCTCCCCCCTTCGGTTTGGTCATGTCATCTAACTCAATAATAGATAAAATACAGATTTTTCAACAGGAGGAGTATGACAGGTTCCTCCTTCGCAGAGAAAAATCTTGCTTGCACTGAAAGGCACCCAGGTCTTCAGACTGTATGTTTTTGGACAGTACAGGTTAAAAAAACATTTACAAGCCCACAATCAACACCACTGAAAAATTAATGTAAAACATTTAACCTTAGTTTGTTGTTAATATTAGAATGCTTAGCACTGAAAGCTAGATGCCATATTTTTCTTTAAAAACTGACTAGAATCAGATTCTAAATATAGATGTTGATTAAACAGTCAAAAAATATTATGAATAATTTATCATGACTTTTTAAGAAATTGGCTCACTGCACCACTAGAGCAGTAGTCCGGTTTCATCATTAAAGATGTAATCTCTACCCCAGCACACTGTGACCACTAGCACCATACCAATCAATTTACACAACATCATGTTGAATTGCCAGAGGCAGATAAAGATGACTTCAAATGTTGCTCCTTTACTTACTATTATTGGACGAGATACCAATAAGTTCATTTAAAGGTGCAGTGGATAAAAATTGGTGGCATCTAGTGTTAAAGTTGAATTACTTTTTTAGTTAATAAAAAACGGCTGTATATGAAACCTCGTCTTCAGAGAGAGTAAGCATGAAGACCCCAATTGTGAAACTGCTGAGACATAAATTGACAAGGACGATCCAGTTCACATTTGGAAATCAACCCAATGGGCCACAGACGGCTGAACAGTCCTGAAGTAATCTCTACCATGGATCAAGGACAGCACAACAGGCACTCGGCCCATGGTCCCTTGGAGTGGCAATGGTGGTGCCATTAAGCTTGCGTCCAAAACGACTTGCCTCCGCCCAGCAACAACTTAGAAACACAACTAGGACAATGTAATGGATCATTTTCAAATTTTGGAACTACATAGACCTTAGTGCAAGGACGAATTGGAGGGTTTTTGGGAACGTCTGGTTATATATTTCTGACACTAGGGGGAACATTATCTCAAAAGTTCTCAGGCAATAATTTGTCAGTCGTTGGTCCAATTTAGTCAAAATTTGGTGGATATGAATTGAATCTAGGTGATCTATCTTGTAGACATTATGTTTTACTAATTATTTATATTTTACTTACTATGGACACCTGTTCATGAAAAACTGTTTTTCTGACATAGCTTCCTAACCATTTGTTCTATTAAGTCCAAAATTGGTGAATATGAATCGAGTCAAGGAGATCTATCTTGTTGGTATCGTATTTTTTATGTAGTTTTAAGCGTTTTTTTTTCTCTAGGGGGAGGTTTTTATACGACTAACACTGTTTTCCAGACATAACTCGAAAAACATTTACATGGATAATTTTTAGATTTTATACCTAAATAGACCCTAATGTGACGAAGAACTAGGTTGATTTTGGGAAAGGGCAGTTCTATAGTTTAGACACTAGGGGGAGCTTTATCTCTGAAAGTTTCGGTCCATAATTTCTCAACCATTGGTCCCATTTAGTAAAGATTTGGTGCATATGAATCAACTCAAGGATGTCTATCTTATATTTATTTAACTTGTTGTTTAACTTTAATGGTTTATAATTTATTCAATATTTGGAGTTCTTTACGAAACACTTCTTTTCAGGGTTAGGGTTAGGTTATAACTTCCTAAACGTTGGCTCGATTTAGTCCAATATTTGGTACATATGATTCCAGTCGAAGAAAATTATCTTGTAAATATCATATTTTACTCTAGTAGTCCATATATTTCTCACTAGAGGGAGCTTTCTTACATAAAACACTGTTTTCTAGAAACATCTCATGTCATGGATTATAGTCAATTTTATACACACATAGATGTCAGAGCAAGAAAACTGGATTTAATTTTGAAAAAGGTCAGTTTTATCTAAAAACATTTCCGGCCCATTACATCATAACCATTGGTCCAATTTAGTCCAAATTTGGAACATATGCATGGACTCAAGGAGATTAATCTTTTATATATATTATATTTTATTCTAATAGTTTATATCTTTCACACTTTTATTATGAATAACACTAAAATAAATAAAAACTATGTATTTCATCCAACCTCCTAATTGTTGGTCCCTTCTTTACAACTTTAGTGCATATGAATCCATTTAAGGAGATCTATCTTGTAAATCATAATTTAATAACACTGGGTTTCGGACATAACAACATGCCATAGGTCCTTGAGCAAGACCCTGAAACCTCAGCCCTCCGGGCGCTTCACAGGGGACACCCACTGCTCCCTCAGGGATGGGTTGAATGCAGAGGTAAATTTCACGACGTTCTACTGTATGTATGTACTGTGTAACATGTGATAATCAAGTTCCTTTATGCTGATGGTAGACATGGCCTCCATCTCCCCTGCTGAGCCCTGATCCATCACCTTCAACCTTCACCAGTCCCTGCAGAGTCATCAGCCACCACCAGTATCCAGAATGGGGATATAGTCAGTGATAGCGATAGTGATATCTGTTTCCCAGATGCTGAGTCATTGAGGAAATAGAACGGGTTGCCATACTTAGCTCAATGAAAGTGGAGAATTATCTTAATATATTATATATATCCTCGAAAAAGAAAAGGATATTATGGAACTGTCATAGCATCCGCTGCCGTGTCCCACGGTATACTTAATTTTAACGCGATAACTCTAAAACGATTTCATGAGTCTTTTTTTTTATTTTTTACCTCATTAAATCTTAGTGTCAGGAAGATTTGGATTGGTTTTGGGAGAGATTGTTTGTATATTTTTGACACTAGGGCGAGCTTTATCTCCAAAAGTTTTCTAGATATAATTTCTCAATCTTTGATCCGATTTTGTCCGGATATGGTGCATATGAAACAAAATATCTATTTTAATAATAATAATAATAATAATACATTTAATTTATAATTTTTTTTTATGAGAAATAATGTGGACATAACATCACAGTTCATTTGTGTATTTCACACATTGCTTGTACAATGCAGGAAATTGGAGAGTTTTGGGGGATATATTCTGGCTGTAGGGAATGGCAGAATAGGCCCAGTTTATGGCATTTAAAAGAAGGGGACATTAGTGTTCTCAAAGAGAATGTGATTAAAGCCAAATGAAGTGAAGCAAACGGGTTAACATTATAAAGGACATGTTTGTAAGTGGTTTCTGACTTCATCTGGACTAGTAGTGTTTCCAGGTAGGAGAGAAAAGAAATCAAATTTATTCAGCTCTTCGGTAAAATTTGATTTCAAATGATTCTAAAGGATTTTCTCTTTGCTGAGGATATTATAAATAATTTTTTGACTAGTACTGTATCCAGTCTTTAAATGGTGGTGTCATGACAACCTTAGAATCGTACATCTACAGCCCAGTAAAATACAAATGCTGCTTGATTTGACTCAGACACAAAATCTCAGCAGGACCTCAGATACGCTTGTACTGTCAGACATAATGATGCATTGATGCCTTTGAGCAATCATAACCCACTTAGACTTCAAGTTGTTTTTACACGGGAAGTTCCAATGAAGACATTTTGCATGAATGTATGGTTGTGTCTGTAGAAGCGGAACTTCTCTCCCTCCTCCAATGACTAACCCAATGTTACCTCTGTAAATAATAATGTGTTCTTAGCCAGCGTGTCTACTTAAATAAGACGTACAAACAGTTAAAAATTCTCACCGTTACGAAATGCCTGACATTACCCATCTGTCTTTTTGACATAAGAAGTTCACTGTGCAATGATCTTCACATATACAAGATCCCGTGGTGTCTCTCACTACTGTTGATGCAGTGATGAGTGTTTCTACTCGCACACACAGTTATTCACACACACACACACACACACACACACAAACATATACACACACACAGAAATGAAGTGTCTGCACAAGGAAAGAAAATAAAAGGCAGTGGGAAATAGCTTGCCTCCCTGCCTCTCTCCATATGCTTTGTCTGCCCTCATTAAAAGTGATGGGATTCACATCATACATACACACACATGCAGACACACACATCAAACCACATCATAGCCAACTGTCATATTAGTTAAATATTAATGGTGGAAATGCCTGCTTGATATACTTTAGTGTGTTTCTGTGAATGAGTCCCTTGTCAGACAGAGGCTTTGTCTGTGTGTGTGTGTGTGTGCGTGTGTGTGTGTGTGTGTGTGTGTGTGTGTGTGTGTGTGTGCGTGCTTGTGTGTGTGTGCATGTACCCATATATAGGTGTGTGTGTGTCTCAATTAGAGACAGAAAACCGAGACAAAGATCTGAAATAAGCGTGGCCATCTGACATGAAGGAATCCTTAAGTAATTGGGAGAGGGTGAGGTTGGTAGAAAGAGAAACCTGACTCTATGGTGCCGGGATGGGTGGGAGGTAGAAAAAAAAGAATGAAATGGTTTTACCACACGTGGCACAGGGATACAAACCAATGCACAGCTCAAACGGTGAATTAACATGTCTTGAAAATGTGTCTTTTTTGTATGTGCAGTTGCCTGATCTATCCATCTATATATCTATATATCTATCCAGCCTTCATCCACTCCCAGAGCAGCTCCCATGGCTGATCCATTGATGTGTGAATGGTTATCGCTCCTGTAAGCAGGTGGAGTATTGCATCGTAGCCTCTGTCACCATTTTGTGAATGAGTGAATGAATGAAAGTGATTTGTTGCTTGTGTTGAAAAGCGATTTGAACGGCCATAGAAGTCCAGTCCAATTGCCATTTACAAATGATAAAATTCAATTTAGTATACTTTTAACGACATAGTTTATGAATGCTATGTATAAGAGAAATCCCTGGATGTACACTAAATTTGCATAAATATTGATTTTGAACAGTGAACTTTTACGTACGTAGTCGCCCTGGATTGCATTGCCTCGTTCCGAGTCTGTCTCTTTAATATACCATAATTGCCATACAAACAATATGTTTATTATATGGTGTACATTTGTTGAACAATATTGAAATCAAAATAAAACAATTTATATAAATGTATATAAATGTAAATATAATGGTGATCTACGGTTATTTTATAGAATATCTGTGTATGATCTGCTGCTTGAAGTTGCATATGCAATGCAACGCTAATAACATAGCTATAAAGATGCATTTATATTGGTTGTCCGACCAAGATGGTGGATCAGGACGTAACAGCTCTCTCTCCCTCTCTCTCACTTCCTTTTTGGTCTTAGTTTTGGGCATTTTAAATAATGTAGTCTACTGCTGCTCCTAGTTATTAGATATTTTTCTGTATATATTTGTTGTATTCCTTTCTCCACGTTCCAGGTGGCCTTTCTGAACGTGGAGAAAGGCCACCTGGATTTTCACTGTAACTGTGTGTATAATAAAAACAAAGATCATTTTGATTCCTACGAAAGCTTTGTTTATAGTAACTTACTGTGCAAATAACCATTAACCCAGCTAAAAAAAAGCCGTCACAGGCCACCTCTAGTGTCAGTTCCTAGCCCTGATAAATGAGGAGGGTTGTGTCAGGAAGGACATCTGATAAGAAAACCTATGCCAGATCTATATACAAAACTGATTTCTAAACTGAATCAGTCAGGACCCAGCAAGGTGCTGGTTAACAATGGGAACAGACGAAAGTCAAAGAAAAAGAAGACTGTAGAAACAAAAACTATTACATTAACAGTTGTCAGAAAATGTATACCTTAATCTCTTGTATTTAATTTTACCACTGCATTTTATACAGTTGAGTTCAGTATTTTACTCCACAGAAATCTCTTGAAAGTGCATGAATAGTTTGTGTCCATCCATCCATCAACTTTCATTTCCAGAGTTTGACTCAAAGCTTAACCGAGTGTTTTTTATTTTAATATTTTTCTATGTTTACAAGTTGGACCTGAAAAGTGGCTGGTTTGGTTTCCATCACTCAAAAAGTCTTTGGTAGTTTTCACAAATATTGTGTTGAGAAATACGCATGGTGTTTGAGATCTGCTCCCACAGGGAAGGTAGCCCCAGTAATATGAGTATTGATAATATTAAGTCGCAAAGAGGGAAGGGAGGGTGCAGGAGAAAATAACAAAGAAACATAAGGAAGAGAGAATGTAAAAGAGATTCAAAGGTTTAGAGCCACAGAGAGAAAAAAAGGAAAAAGATGGATGATGTAGGATACCTTGAAGGAGCAGCACAGTTAAAGAAGACAAAGTGTTATTACTGCTTGGTTACACAGGGACGAGCGGGTTATCTCTCTCTCCTATCGCACACACAAAGACACACTTGGGGCAGAGGGGACGCCTCTGTGGGCACCAAGGTCCTTCCTGTCTGTAAATTAAAACCATTAATAACCAACTGGGAGAAGAGAGAGACAAAGGAGGCAGGAGGGAGATAGACAGAGGGGCTGGGAGAGAAAGACGGAGACAGATGGTAAGGGGGGGGATTTGGAACTCGTGATTAAGAGAGAAAGACGGTCAAACAGGAAGAAAACTGGAGGGACTCTGTTACAACAAAGAAGTGTAGAAAAGTGGACAAGCGGGACAGCAAGGGTGCCACTATCAAATAAGCATACATTGGTGCTCCTCTTTTGTGTATTTTAGGAATACCATATATGATAGGTGTTCTGGGGTACCGTTCCGATAAGAAATCAAACTTTTTACATGAGATCCAGATCTCCATCTTTAAGAAAATATGGAGAGATAATGCAGAAATGTTCATCCCTACCTCCTGCAAAAGTTACTCTATAAAACTATCCACCCTGGATAAGCAAAATCCCCAGACATACCTGTTAATGCTTGATGCCCACTGATTATATCCAAGAAATGTCAGGGATTATGGAATCTTCTTCACAGCGTCTGCCCTGCCACAGCATCTGCCTCCGCCTCAAATCCTTTGTGTTAACGCAATAACTTTTCCATGGATCATTTCCAATTTCATAGCCACATAGATTTAAGTTTCGTGGAAGAACTGGAGTCATATTGGGAAAGATCAGTTGTATATTTCTGATACTAGGAGGGGCACAATTTCTCAACCATTGCTCTAAGTATGTCTGTATTTTGTGCATATAAAATGACTTGTGGGGTTCTATCTTGTAAGTACCACCTACTCCTGGTGAGCAGGTGGACATTGCATGGCAGTCTCTATTGTCACTTTATGACTGTCTTTGTGAATGGGTGAATAATGGCTCACAATTTGAAGCGCTTTGAATGGTCGAACAGACTAGAAAAGCGTTATATAAGTACGGTCCGTTTACCATTTAGATCATGTTTTACTCAATAGGGGGATCTTTTTTTTCCACGAAAAACACATTTCTGTACATAACTCAAAAAATATTTCATAGATCATTTTCAAATTTTATGTCCACATGACCTGTGTGTGAGGAAGAACTCGATTGATTCTGGAAGAGACTGGTTGTATGTTTAGGATGCTCAGATTTTACTCGCTTTTGGGACCTTTTTTTTTTATTTTACTAAAAATACTATGGAAACTTTACATTCAATTTGATGGTTTTAATTGAGCTAAAGGGATTGGATTAATATGGGGGATATATCATTGCTGTCAGGGAAGACAGTGTAGGCCTAGTTTCAATATGATGATGATAATAATTATTATAGCATAGTATTTCCCAGAAGTTATCATACTTTCATTATTGATATTACCATCCTGGGATCCCTGCTGCGGCCCAACCCTGGAGATGCGGAAGAAAGTGGATTACTACAACAGATATAATAGCTGTTTCTTTGCATGTCTGTGTCATATTTCTGATGAATATGATGGCACATGTAGTGTTTAGGTCCCCTGGACCCCACGGTAATATATGTGTGTAAATTGTAGCTTCTGTGTTCCTTCAACCCTACCTTCTGCCGGGGCCTGCCGTTATTGTGTTATTACACTATTGTTTAATTTAAAGTACAGAAAACCTATCTCCTGTCTTTTCGGAATATGAGGATGACAGGATGAGATGAGATTGACCATTGGTGATCCCCAGGACCAGCTTGTCAGAAGCAAGCAAATAGAGAAATATGGAAGTCAGAAACTGGTGAAATGAAATGGTGCTCTTGGTGCAAGTGCATGAGTACTGATCTGATAAGGATGTAACCCATGCATTCTTTAAGTTTCTTGTCCTTCTGGAGTTTTCATATCCGAAGAGGACTCCACAGAACCCCTGCAGGATGTTGAAACTGGCATATAGCCTATACATGTAACAATGTGGCATGACAGAAAGACAACTTACTGCCATCAGGACAGGGTGGGTCCATTGCTTATGGTATGAATGTCTAAACCCATAAAATAAAGAATCTAGATCTGGGTTTTCTGTGATGCTTCTTCATCCTTGGAACTTTAAAGTGCAACCCCTGACCTCATCATGTCCTGAAGGACTTTCATTCGACATAGACGCCAATATCACATATGGTAACATCTAAACTCTGGGACAAGAGCTCAAAAAGAAGAGGCTGATAACGGCAAGGACAATTTGCAAAAACAAGCCGTTGCTCCCTGCTCCTGCTGCTGACAACAAAGATTGGACCTAAACACACTATTCATCGAGTGAAAAAAATACACATGCATGTGCATTTGCATGAATATTGTGGACAACCCACAATGCCCTGACAAAGGTCACTGTGACGAAACACAAAGGCAAAATATAACTCTCTCTTTCTCAATTCCTTTTTTTCATACTGTTGTCTTCATAACAAGAGTGCCTTGGATCCAGCCGACTGTAGACCATACCACACCAGTGGTAAGCAGGTTTGGATTTTCGGCTTTTCTATATTATTACAACCCCCAAAGAAACCTTGCACACAAATTTAGACTCAACATCCATTGAGCACGCCAGTTTATTTTTTCATGTTTCATTTATATTTGTAGAAGTTAAATATTGTTCATTCAAACTATAATTAGTTCATAATTTATTTATTTAACTTACATTTAATCAGAAAAAACAAATGACTTTTTATTGCTGAATGTTATATGACAGAGATGGAAAGGAAATATTCACCACGTAAGCTGTTTATAGTGCTCGTCCATGGGGTAAAGTGTGTGGATGTACCGACTTAAAGACAAAATAATCAGGTGGGTCCATAACTGTGAACAATGGCTGATTAATGGCAATCGTGACGTCATAGTCAGTGAAAACATTACTTCCACACTTAAGTAAACATTAAAGAAGCAGATGACATAGTGCTACTAAAGCTGATCATTTGTTATTTTTCTCACCAATGCTCAAGACACACCTGAGCATTGGTACACCAAGTTCAGTAAGAGAGAGCGAATGAGAGACGTCGTTATTGTGCTTGCATATTGCCAACAGGAAACATGGAGTAAAGAATAGGAATACATTTCTGTATGTTCAGGTTAAGTTATTCTTTGCACAAAATGTATTTTTCCTGTGCTAAGGAATGAGGCAGCATAACAGAAATTATTTCTTCCACCAAGGAGGTTATGATTTACTCATATACCAAAATCCACAGGAATGCTATAAATATATTTTAAATGAAAATATTAATACATTAACTAACATTAATTAACTTTGCATTATTCTTTAGAAATCATCTCATTAATTTAGTAATTTTTTAAGTCTCTCACAGCCTTAGTTTTTATTGTGTTTAAACTTTAATTTTCAAGAAAATATGTATCTAATCCCAGTTGGTTTGGCCAACCCACACCACCAAGTCTGCTTCTTGGTGGGTCTTTATGTCATTCAGTTGGGGTGTGGATCATGCCCATCAGATTCTCTCTTCTTCACCGGCCATTGGCTACAATTCGCTATGGTTCCTTGCAGTGAAAACCACATTCAATGATCAAGATTACTTATATTGCCTGGCAACAGCATCGACTGTGTGTGTGTGTGTGTGTGTGTGTGTGTGTGTGTGTGTGTGTGTGTGTGTGTGTGTGTGTGTGTGTGTGTGTGTGTGTCTCTCTATGATTCATGTGTTCATTTATGTTCATTAAAATCCGCCACATAGTTCACAGGTTTCGTAAGCAGCGCCAGCCTTGGGTCAGCTCGCTCAGTTTTTCATCAGCAGACACACACAGTCACTGTGTGTCACTTGCACTGACAAACGCCTATCTGTGTACAAGCTCACGAACCCATCTGTTAACACACACACACAGACACAGAGTGAGCGTGGCGTTAACAAAAACGTTACAGAGTGTCAAACCAATATCTATCTCTCTTCATTGCTGCCTACCTCTCCATTTTCAGCTCAAGGACAGAGAACCGGAGGCAGCAGAGGAGGAAGAAGAGAGAGAAAGGGCGAGCGACTGATTGGAGGAGAGAGAGAAAAAAGAGTAATATGTGAAAATGTGTTCAATATACTCTGGAGAACATTCTCATTTATATTTGAATGGAATACATGAAAGGGGCTTTGGCAATGTCAGGGCTATAAACATTTTTTATAGAATTGTGTCTATGAGGTCAACACACTTTGAAGAAGCATTCACCTTTAAAAGTGAATGCTTTGCTTTACTTAGACACAAACATACATTCATGAACTTAGTGCAAAACATAGAAAAAGGGATCTGATAATCCCCTTTGTTAAAAGGTTAAAAACGTACAACAACCAGAATGCACTGTGCCATACTGGATACTCTCCGACTTATGGCTGATGCATTTGTATAGGTGCTTTTCAAACACTATGGCAAACAATAGGACCCAAATGCAGACACAAATGGCAAGTCGAAAAACAATGAGAAGAACACCATCAAAACTGTTCTTACATGTCCAGGCATAGACTCCACCTCTATGGAGTGTGTGTGTTTGGTGGCCGCCAGGGGCAAAAACGCTGCAACTTAAGAAAACACATGCAAATAGACAAAAAAGAACCAAATTAAGGAAAACACGCTGCAAGAGCCATATCACAATACATTAAGAAATACAATGTAATACCACAACACAACAAATTCAGAAAAACATAATACAAAAACCTCAATTCAACACATTAAGAAAAATACACTGCAAAAGCTGCAACACAACAAATTTAGAAAAATACACTGCAAAAGCCATAAGATAGCGGAGGTGTTTCCAGCTAAGATGTGTGTTTTCGATTTATTTTGACATTTGGATCACACCATTCATTTTAGATCATTTTCCAACACTCCTGACAGATAGCCAACTCCAGTAAGGTAAGTCACAAATGCATTACTTTTAAACATCCTTTATTGATTATGTATAAAATTAACTTCATAATTTGTAGATCATTAATTGTTCAACACAACTAACAGGAGTTTTAATCATTTTTCGAGCAAAACACTTTTATTTTGGAATAATCCAACACTATTATTGAAACTAGAAAAAGCACTCAGAGTAAAAACCTCTACCAAAGCAACAATAGCACCCTACGTAGACATTGACATTACATTGATCAGAATCAGTTATATGTTTTTATTTAGGAACATTTCCTGCAGATTTATCCTTTAATTTATGAGTTATTGCCAACCTCTAAAAATACCAAAAACTCCAAGAAACTCAGTATCTCTCAATTACTCCAAACCCCCACCCCCGTCATCTGACCCCCTTTTTCCTTTTCTTCATATGAACAAATAACAAATATATAATAATCCCAACTGTTATTGCTTTACTCAAACAGAAAGAGCATGTTTGGATGAATTTAAATATACTATGTCTGTGGTTATAATTCTATCGACACCAGACAAATTTATGAAAATGTTAATAAAAAACAAAATGTTTTCATATCAAACATATGTTTAAACCTAGGACTGGGTAACATGTAATGCAAATCCATTCTGTAGTTTTCCCATAATCTTGCTCCCAAACAGATGTACGCACCGAGGTAAAAACCTTACCTCCTTGGTGGAGGTAATTAAGTATTCTTATATTTGATTTCTTTCTTCATAGCTTTCACAGCTTTTTCTTATTAATATTATTATTAGCGTTTTATACTCCATCTAATTTCACATATTCTGTCCCTGTATTGAATAGCTCTACCTTAGTTTTACTGCAGGTTTAAATTTCTTCCATTTCTATGCTCTGCAATAAGTTAATTGGAATTAAAGACATGGTTTTGTATAGTCATTAATAATTACATGTTTTAATAAGTATTGCTAATGCTAAATAATGATTAGGGCAGCACCGTTGTAGTAGTAGAGCGAGAGAGATGAGGGCATGAGAAAGAAATGGGAGAGAGAGAGAAAATTAAAGGTGCATTGACAACCATTAGCATTCTGCCAACATTGTTTAGCAATAGCAAGATGTACTGTTGTCTGTGTGTGTAATTATGTTATTAGCTTTTTAATACACATCGTCGTGGACAGTGTTTCCAGTCCCAGCGATATGTAACTGATTGCTGCACCCAGCCATTTTATTGGGCCTAATTAAATTAACGTTATTTCCTGCCTTCAGCGACACACTCATGAAAAGCTGTGAGGGTGTTTTTGTGGATGTGATGTATTCCCGGCCTCTATTTGTGTGTGTGTGTGTCCTATTGCAGCGTATAAAATGAGCCTTTTAATATCTACTGCATGATATTCCTCTGAATATTTCTACAAATAGTGCACAACCTCACATCAATTAACACATTACGTCTTTAAATGCTGGTATATCATAATATAAAGTCAGACTTCCAATTTCAGCTTCCAGATTTGTGTGTCGTATTCATGCTTATTCTCTCAGTGACATGTCACACAAACTATTAAGAACTTTCGTCGGGGCTTGGACTAAGGTGCAGACATAGGACAGCGGAGGCAAAGCAGGTGTAGTTAAAATATTTAATAACTCAAAAATAAGGCACGTGGAGAAGCATAGGAGAAAACAGTAAACAACTCATCTGGAAAAAACATTGGGACGAGTGATGACATGTGGAAACCTCAAACAACGAACTGGCACAGAAGGAAAGGTGAGGACAGTCTATATACACTGATGTTACAAGACAATGAGACACAGCTGACTACACTAGGAAGGACTAAGGAAATGAAGAACAATAAACAGATAAACACACTAAAAAGGCAACACAAAGGAAACATTAAAGGAAATGTAAAACTAACTAAACAACATACATAACACTTTCAAAATAAAACAAGAACACAAACCAAAATGACGGACCTTCACAATTAAATAATACTACATAAACCCAAAGTCATGACACAAACATATTTAGTTTCTCTCCATCCTACATGGGTGACTTTTTCCAGGTCCAAGTACACTTTACTGGGAAATTAATAATAATTATTATTATTATAATAACATTTATATTGCCTTTCAAGAGACCCAATGATGCATTAAATACTTCTAATTTGTCTAGGGCTTTACTGGAAACACCGGATAGGAGTCCATTACAATAGTCTAGATGGGGGGTGATGAAGGCATGAATGCGGGTTTCTTCCACAAAGTTAAAGAGGATGGCTGGAGTCTGGAAATGTTCTTGAGGTAGTAGTGGATTTGGTGATGGACCTGATGTGAGATTTGAAAAAGAAGGTGGAGTACATAATGACACCCATGTCGCCGACATCAGAGGATCGGCAGTTGTAGCAGTTGTCTACATCCAGAAGGAGATCTCCAACCTTCTGGAGCACTGCCTTGGGGGCCCGACCATGAGAACTGTTTTGTTGCTGTTGAGTTTTCAGGGGTCAGAGAACATCCAAGCTTTATTGTCTTGCAGGCAGTTGACTGGGGACTGCAGGGGGAGTGATTGGATGGTTTGGTGCTGAGATAGAGATGTCTGTTGGTGGTGTAAGAGTTGAAGCTAAGGCCATGTTTGTGGAAGATCTGACGAAAGGGAAGCACGTAGATGGTAAAAAGGTGTGTGATCTCTGGGGTGGAGCCGGTGGTTGATTGTGCACATCAACATTCTGGGTGTTTTTGCTGGTTGCTGATGAGAGTGGAATATACATTTCATGGAAATCCATTGCATTGAATGATTTTAATTTCACATTGTGTAAAAACTAAACAGGTTAATATGTTCTTGACTAAAGGCCCAAAATTAAGCTTCAATGTAGTTTCAGAAATTTTTGTTTCACTGATCATAATGTTAGATTTAGATAAAAACATTGATTTATTTCACAGCCAACTGTTGTAGTATGTGCATAAGGACACCTGTGTCCCCCAATGGACACAGTTGGTATTATGCAGTCAAAATCCCTCTCCTGGTCAGGTCACCAATTGATCATAGGGCCAACAACAACCATTCCCACGCACACCTTCAATTTAAAGTATCTATTTAGCTTATTTTTAATATTTGTGCGATCGTGGGAGGAAGCTGGAGTACCAGTTATTTATGGCCAGAAATTAAACCTTAAAAATGTTTACATTAAAATGTCTAAGAAATACAGCAACGTCACACTTCACATTATCATGCTGTAATAAAAGAATCAATGAGAAAGCCACAAACTTTTGACACTTTTATCATCCTCAGGTCTGGAATATAAATGTATAGATGGTGCACAGTATGCCTGGTCATCGATCGATCGTTCACCAGGTCCAGATGTGCAATAGTGCAATTAGAGGAACACACATGGTGTGTAGACAGTGGATGGTTATCAGATACACACATGGTCTGTAATGGGGTAACAGAATTCTGTGTTTTAGTAATAACACTAGCTGGGTTTACATCGGACAATTTTCTCCTATCTGAAATAAACCTTTCCGAATTGCAGTGTCGGTCGACTGTTTATATAATCTATGATCTTTTCTGACCCGGTGTTTATATGTGTAGTGGTGTGTCAAGGCCTGTAAGTGTTAAGCCTTGCAATCTGTTGGCTTTTGAACGCACCTCAATAAGAGCAAATTAGCTCCACCCAGACCAAACCCCCTCGTTAGCTGAGCTTATTTAAAGCACCTGTGTCATCATGGCTGCCTTTTTGCTTTGTCTCTGCATTTCCGTTGCTACATGGGACTCTCGCTGTGATTTTCAGGTAGGTGATTGGTTTAAATGTCTGTGCATGCATTCAAGGTGTTTTCAAATTACTCAGTTGCATATTTTGCAGCAGTCTGCTGTCTACCCGATTGGTGTCTGCCTGGCTGAGAGGGATTCCAAGCTCCCATACCTGGAGTGGTATGATGAACTTTCCCTTAGCCTACTAAATACAGTTGAGTTAAAATAAGGTATGAGTAATCTAACTAGCAGCGAGTAGGGTATGATAACTACCTGAGTTAAATGTTATCGCACATTGATCACTGTTTTCAACTTGTCATTAATATGTAATTTGCTCTCTGAATTGTAGCTTGTCAGCTGCTGTTTTCCCTTAGTTTAGTTGTTTTTAGATTTTAATCTTTTCAGCACATCTTTGTTAGTGCACCCAGGTGGCAGTCTCCGTTTGGTTTGCTAGTATTTTAATTAACCATCTGGTTTATTTTGATTTCGTTAAATTGTTTTGCTTTCCAGTGGAGCTAGTAGCCAGCTTGTGGTGGCCTGACTGGGACACGGCCTGGCTGTATTCTGGCGAGGGGGGCACAACAAAGTGAAGAGAGAATGCATTTTATACATTCTGCCAGTCCTGATCACTAGATTCGAGAACTCTCCTGCTGCCCCTTGCCTTGTCCAGAGATTGCTTTCAGCCCTCTCCAGACCTCCCTTGCATTATTTTGCTGCAACCGCTCCTCCATCTTCCTCCCGTATGCATCCTTGCCATCCCCTTCCCCTTCCAATATCAATGAAAGTATTTGATGTGAACATTGAAAGTGGATCCCACAGACCCAAACACCATAGTGGTTAAGTACTGTATGGTGCTGTAAAGCCTTGTATATTAAAGCAGCCGCTCCCAAAAAGATGCAAATATCCATAGAAAAATGTCAGACAAGTACTCACACTCATGTTGAGAGTGCTGGCATGTCCCTGTTCCAAATCCTACATTCATCACACGCACACGACACACACCTCTGACCCAGTATGTGCCAATGAAATGCAGACGGGAGGTAATTAAACAGGGATCAGAATGCTCTTTATTGAGCGCTCTTCAATGCTGGGATAAATTAACCTCTTCCCCTACTCAACACACACACACACACTAGGTAACTTCAGGATCCATAGAAACACGTTTTTTAGATTAATGCACATCAACATTCATATATTAAAACATAATCACATCAGTGGTCGGTTAATTTCTTTCAATTTCCCCCTTGTAGTCGAATTCAGAGAAGGCGTACATTACATGACAGTTCTAAACTTCCTTCAAGTCTTCAAATCCAGTAAATACTATACTATTCTTTTAATCTTTTCTTCTCTATTTAGATACCCACTAACTTCCACAACAGTGGATGCTGGTCTTCCTGTGGTCCACTTACAAAGAAAGATCAAAAACACAATATGAAAGTTATTTAAAGATGGACCAGCAAAAGCTAAAGAAGTTTGAGTAATAATTCTGTATAAAACAGTATATGAGGCCACAACCTGATCCAAGATATATGCATATTACCTTGGCATCAAAAGCTAAACCTGAATAATCAAAGATTTGTTAATGATGACAGCCTCTATTTAGGACACCGCCGATTTAGCTTTGATCATTTTTGAATACAATATATTGATTTTCTTTGCCAGAGATTAGTCAATATTATCCAGACAATAAAGAAATGCAAACAGCCTTTACAAGCACTTTTCCGTTTCACATTATTTATGGGTCTCCTTAGTGATAAGATTTTCTTTCAACCTATCACAGAGAAAAATAAGTATCTAATTGTAGGAAATTAATCCTTGATTTGAGAAGATGCAGTCAAGGGAATTTGTCTTCCAATGTAGTGAGATAATTTATGATTGATTGGAAATGAGAGAAAATATTTTGAAATCTTTTAAATTGAAAATAAACTCAATAGCAGCTTACAGTATTTATCAGCAGGTCACACTGAAACTATAACTGTAACACACCTTCATTGTTAGCCTCAAAATTCATCCATTCATCCAGTTCTTTCATGCTGTGGTTCATGTACCATCCACCTGCCCATCTCAGCACCTTCCATACAGATCCATCAACTTCATTAATCAGCTTCAGCAGAGTCATCATCCACAACCACCAGTATCCTGAGTCTAAGGCAGATCTATCTGCTGTTCTTATCTGATTTGAACTAACATCATGCCAGCTGGCTGAAGGGGTAGGAAAGAAGTAAAATGTTCTAACATCAAAACGGCCCAATGAGAATGAAATATTATGTCATATAGCGGTTTATCTACGTTTTACTCGAAAATAATTGAATAGGGGCACCACCCAAAGTTAATTTGGGAAATTATGAAATATAGAATTAATCAATTAATTTCATTAAACTTAAAACTGTCACATCTGAAAGTCATGAACTCTTTTACGAACAATCTCATTTCTCTTCAAGAAGGAAAGACAGGACACCTGTTATGCTTAAATATGAATGTTTATTCAGTTAAACACTATAACTGAAGTGTGTGTGTGTTGATGGTTCAAAAGCTGGGAGTTGGAGAAATGGGTAATTTGATAGAGAGGGATTATTGACTGTTTTGAATTCCCTGGAACTTAATCATTGATAAAGGCACGATAAAATTGATTGCAACTTAGATTTTATGCATCAACCTTAGATCATGAATTAGCATGATAGAACGATTTTACTGGTGCTGGTCAACGATCAGGCAGTTTCCTCTCGCTTGAAAAAAGGCAGCTTCTCAAGGTCACTTGAAGACTCCTCCTTACGGGACCCTGTCGTCGCTGCCGAATGGAGACTGGTGGTTGCTGCGCACACACGTCCGGCTGGACAAAAGATGGACTTGGCACTGATTGTCCTTGTTGCAGGATGCAAAAATGGGAGCAGAAACTTTGCTCCAGCGTGCAAACTGATTTCCAGGGAGAGTCGCAGGCCTTGCGAAACTCCTGAAGGAAATTGACCGTTGCATGCTAACAGTCTTACAAGTAAAGGGATTACAAATTGACTCTTAGGAACAGGTTCAAACAAAAGTAATAAGGTTTGTGTGCCCTTACTGAGCTCAGGGTTCTGAAGCTCAATAAACCATCAGTTCAGAATAGGAAGTATAACTGAACGGTGAAAAATTAACGAAAGTCGAAAAGCAAACTACTTTTAAAAAAAAGTCAAAGAATATGACTATATGACTATATGACAATATAGGTGGGAGAAGAAGGCAAGAAGTGAAGAGAGAAACATTAACGATAATTTTGCTGATTTTCTAACTGTATACATTGTGAAATTAAATAAGAACTTAACATAGAAAGTCTTTTTGTTTATGAATTTCCGATCAACAGTCTTAAAACTAGTTTAGTTTTTTGAGTTTTAAAACTTCGACATTCCAATGAGCTCTGGCAGGTCATAAAACAGTAGGAGCTGGGGTGAGGTGTTGGCCATCAATGTTTTCTTACACCTCAGATTCTAACAAAGACCAATTGTCACCAAGTAACTTTCCCCTTGTGGATTGATTGTTATATGAAAACAAAATCAACTCGTTTGACTGACCCGGGAGAGCAAATGGTGAGATAAGCCTTTCCTTCTCTTGCTGTGAGAAAAACAGCAAGGATGTCTCGCTACAGACATGATTTAAAACAATTCTTACAGTTTAGTTGCTGCTTTGCACTATGACAACATTGTGTCACTATAAAACATACTGGGTGTATTTGTTTAACTCTATCGTGAATTATAGTGCACCAATACTCATTTATTTATTTAGCTGACATGTATGTTTAAACTCTGTAAAGGGCATATAGCCTACATTGTCAGTGGCTGAACAGCATTACACAGAATGGTTGGACGTATTGAATTCTTTTGATTTAAAATGAACAGTACTCATAGTGCATAGTTTATTTCCCTTTCGTAGACATGTGCTAATGTGTGTAATATTTATATTCTCTCTCTCCCTAAACTGTTTTCAGTGTTCATGGACTGTGGTCATTTCTAACTTCTAGGTTGATTTTCAGACAAAGTTAACATTTTTGAGTTCATACTGTGCCTTAACAAAGCACTAACGGTCAGAATTAAAAATGTCATTTAATGATGTAAATATATAAATAAAAAAAAAAGAGGCCTAAATTTTAGCATTCAAACATTTGCAGACCTTATATTTCAGAGCATAACAACTCGGCAGGTGATCTGCACTCAGAATAAGATGGTGACAACTGCTCTCTTAGGTTCTCGGTGCAGCCCAGGTTCTCCTCCCAATTGGATGAGCAGATTGAGCAATGGCGTTTCTTCCCAGTTAAACATAGAATTAAAATCTAGGTTTTTTTTGTTTTTCATCACAGATAACTCACATGAAATAACAGGTGCAATGTTACTTATACCTAAAATTAATTAATTTAGGTCCTGTACTGAAAGTGCTTTTATTTTAGGTACTTGTGAACACCACGGTGATGCAATTACACAAGATAGTTGTGGAGCTAATGAAAGTTTGTTAACCTCTGGCATGGAGGTCATCTTTTCAGTCATGTGCATTTGTATGTTTGTATGCCTGTTTGTTTGTGGGCAGGATAACGGAAAAACTAGAGGACAGATTTGCATTTTACCCAGAGGTAGATTTTGGCATATGCCAGAGGTGATAAAATTTTGGCGAAATTACGTTTCACCAGGTGAAACCTGGTCAGATGGCCAGGTCACCTGACCTGCTGCAAAGTCAGTTTTTTTTAATTACTACACCTGTTCCTGATTGTCTCTTTGTTATGAAGACTCGGTTGAGTCGAAACGCGTAGTCTAATGATCAAATAAAGGATCATTAATGGATTTTTAACCCATTTTCAGAGTGCCTCTGATCATTCCATACATCCATCAAGTCACTCATTTCTTAAGTGGATAGTAATTGTTGGAATTAATTATCTTCATCTATAGTTCCTTTGATTCCGTTGATCGTCACTTGGGGGAGCTGAGGGCTCAGTGGGCTGATCGGAGATGCTGAAGTGGAGGGAGCAGGAGATGACTAGCTACAGAGTTTTAGAGCTTTAATCAGAGTTTATTGGAGTTGTTGGTAGATTTAGAGACAGGCAATAACGCAGACTTTAATGGAGAAATCTGCAGGAATTGTTCCTTACCCTAGGGTACTGTTGTGCGTTTGTGGAAGATTGTGCGCTCTGCAGGCTTTTTCTACTTTTTTGGTATGTAACTCAGGTGAGATTTAAAATAACCAATGAGCAGATTGATATCAATTTATAGCGATACATGATCAAGAGGTTTCATCCTGTCAGTTTTTACTGACAGTCCACACATCACAGTGATGGATAACGTACTACCATTTTTACAACAATTAGTTTTGACATAGTCTGGAAGCCTAGTCTAGCATTCCAGATATAATTGTTGCTAACTGATATGTTTCTGAAAATAAGATTATTTTTTCACAGTACAACACTTGTCATCCTTTCCTTCACATTTCTCTTGTCTTTCTTCTTGCTGTTGCTGAGGTTCGTCTGAATGGCTGCTCGTGCTCAACTGCTCATTCTCTGTCTCTAACCGGCTGTTCAGCCACCTGTGGAGGTGACAGTGAAAAGCAGGGGTGCAACAGCAAAGAGACATTAAAAAAAAATCCAGATGTGTAAACGTACAAGGGGGAAAAGTATTTTACAGAAAAAAGGAAATTGGAAAACAAAAAGCTTGCAGCTGATAAGAGAAGGGACATTTAGGGTTTTAATCCTAAACAAGGAGAGCAAGGCAATTGGCTTGAGCAAAACTTAGTTTATTCAGCTATTCAACCCTGTCAGATTGCTAATAAACGGAAACCTGATCAGAACAGCTGAGGCTATATAATTAATAATAAAAAATAAAACAAATGAATTACATGCTTTGTAGCTAATCAAAATGAATAACTTTGAATATGACGATGATACTATTTATTTGCAATATATTTGGAAAAACATTTTCACTGTTCTGGCCATAAAAAACAAAATTATGAGCTAATAACTCTCTTACCCAAAGAGGCTACTCAGCATAAGCAGAGCACCTCCTAATGCGTGCAGTCCAATGATGTCAAATGTAATTTTTTTTCCCTAGCTGTTTTGTGTCAGTTTTTAGATTATGCACAAAATGTATTTCTGGATAACAGTTCGCTGTGTGAAAAGACGCAATCTGTAAAACCTCTAACATCTGTAAAACACCCCACCACTAAAACTGACCCGCACTGCATCACAGTCCATTGAGTACAAACAAGCCCCCTGATTGAACTCCACCAAATAAATGTGAAGTCTTGTGAGTAATCTCCTTGAATCGATTCATATCAAACAGGTCAGGACAAAATTGGACAGTTGACAGTTGAGAATTTATAGCCCAAAACTCTTAGACATATAGCTCTGTCCAGTGTCAGAAATATACAACAAACTGTTCCCAAAATCAATCCAGTTCTTCCCCACTAATATCTATGGGGTGTTAACTTTGAAAATGATTCCTGAAATAATTTTTGAGGTCTCATGCCAACACAAAGGCAAACATGATTTCATAATATTCCAAGCTTTTTGGGGATATAATTGTATTGTTTCTGAGAACGGTTTCCTAGTTGGAAGTTACATTTTTGTGGTGAGAGTATTGGGAGAATCTACAAATTCAATAGTAAACAATGCTGTAATCTGACAATCATACATTTGCATGTTTGTTTGTCAGGTTATATTTCAGTTTCTGTATCCAATTTGTTTCTATTACTTTTTGGGTGATTTGAAATTTAAGGTGCATTTTTTTTTATTTGTTTTTCGACACTTCAAAGCATTGTACTTTTACAATTAGAATTATGACCTAATCAACTTCAAATTTGTGGATTTATGTTTTCAGGCCATAAGGATTCAATGTTATGAGTTTTTGATGATACAGCTCAGTATCTTTCTTTTTTTGTGTGCAAAAAGCCTGTAATTGTCAAGCCTTTGTGTTTATATATTATTAGGGGTGGTTCTGTCACTTTGATTTGTGTTGCCTTTGTGTGTGTTTTACTACTGTTCCTTTCTCCCTCTGTCTGTCCTGTGATTGGTCATCGTGTTCACCTGTGTTTCCCCTCCAGCTGTGTCTCATTGTCTCGTTACCTCAGTGTATAAAGTCTGTGCTCACCTTCCCTTCTTTGCCAGTTCTTTGTATGATGTTCCCCCGTGTCATCACGCATCCCAGTGTCTATTAAGTGAATCCTAGTTTTTTTTGTTCCCGTTTTTCCTCGTGCCCTTTTTGTTTAGAAATAAATATTTTTGCACCTGTTCTGCTGCATCGTGTCTGCGTTTGGGTCCAAGCTAAACCCCAGGAGAGTTCCTCACAGAACGAACTTGCCAGAATGAACCCAGCGCATGCATTGATGGTCATAGAAATTAATGAGCTAACTTACACACCTGAGTCCTCATGAGGACCTCCGCATCGCTCGCCGGAAGGTCTCTGCCCAACCCTGGCTGAGGGATTTCCTGCCAGTCCCGGCCTGTTGGTTCTTCCACTGCTCCACCGGCTCCTAGATGCACCTCGCCGCAGGCCCCTGGAGAAGTATCTCCTTCGCTATCTTTCCCGCTGGCCGCCAGCTCGGCCTCCTGAGGGCTGTTTCCACTTTCACTACCGGCTGCTTCGTGACCTGGTTCACCTCCACAGGCGACCTCCTCCTCGTGACCGGGTTCGCCTACACGGGCGACCTCCTCCTCGTGACCGGGTTCGCCTACAAGGGCGACCTCCTCCTCGTGACCGGGTTCGCCTTCACGGGCAATCTCCTCCTTGGGCTCCTCGTGACCGGGTTCGCCTTCTAAAGCGCCCTCCACCTCGACCCCCCCAGAGTGGTCACTTTGGTGCTGCCTGGCTCCGGCCCTGCCTTCAGGTCGTCCACCGGACAGTATAGGGTTGCTCGACCGGGCTCGTTGAATTTTTTTATTTTATTTTGGGGAGAGATTCTAACAGTAATGATCATAACTCTGTTTGATAAAAGTCCTGGCCTGAAGACATTTGTATGAAGGAAAAAAAAAAAAATCTGGTATTGCCATAGCGCTGCCCAGTCGCAACAGGAGATGACATGTTTTACACTTTGGTGAAATTCTACTGGTCCATTCAGATCAGATAAGCTTTAGAAAGCTGGACATGCATCCTGAGTTTTGGATGATTGGTGTAGACATGGCAAAGCAGTGAATATTGATGTTTCGCCATAAAACATGAGGTCATCATTACTCCACCATTCATAGTCCGATATTATCGGAACTTTGCATGTTGGATAAAGCGCCCGGCTTGAAGATGCCCATATGGCAATATTCAGTTATGTTGATCATAACACCTGCTGGTAACAGGGAGTTAGCCTCCAGTGACAAGTATTATTCAATTTACAATAAAATTTTACAGCGTGATCTCCTCTTTTCACTTATTTCAAAAGGAGTTTTCCATAATCCTGTGTCTATAGTAGATTTTGATCATTCACCTTGAAATAAAAAAATGGCCAAAACTCTGTCTACAATATTTATAAAACTTGACATGATTGATCAGAGTCACGCCCAGAAGCCATCTATATGACAATATTCAGTTAAGTTGATAGTGCCACTTGGCAGGCAACAAGAGATATGATTGATATTTGGGTTCAGGTTACATTTAGTTCTTGACATGTACTGGAACCAGATATATAATGAAAGAAAGTTATGCAAAATGGAAAACACAGGGACAGAGAAATTATAATTTCTTGTGCTATGTACGTATTTTTCACATATTCCATTCAGCTCCTTCCCCGGAGCTTTGGGAGTCAGGCTACAGCTGGAACAGGTTTTGACAGAGGCTAGGTAGACCAGGCCGATATTATGCCTATACACAAGGACAGAGGCATGAGTCAGAGGGAGGCACGGAGGACAAAAACCACTAACTACTGGGAAAACATCCAACAAGAGCTGCAGGTGTGGAGATATGTCCATCTTTCATGCTTCAAACACTTCAACCTCAGAGAGAACAAAATCGATTATTACCTTATATTATTGCTAATATATTGCACCGATTGACAGGAACAATTGTAAGAAGTTCATTAATGTTTTTGTTTTTTTTACTTTGCCTGTCAGTGAATATAGTGCTTAGGGCTGATTGGTGTAAGTTGCAGTTAGAGAACCTTTTGATCAATCCTTTTCAGAGTCCATGTCAACACCCAAATGTTATTGGAAAGAATGTTCAGGCTGTAAATATGTTGGTTTTTCTTTAACATTGTTTACGATAAAAACTGTAGCATCTATTTTTCTTGAACACATCTGCATCTCAGATTTATATATATTTATATATTTATATATATATTTATATATTTATATATATTTATATATATATATATATATATATATATTTATATATTTATATATATTTATATATATATATATATTTATATATATTTATATATATATATATATATATTTATATATATATATATTTATCCTCACAATACTTCCTCACTTTTTCCTCCGAATGTTTTTGTTTATTCTTTATCTTTCGCTGTATATATATATATATATAAATATATATATATATAAATATATATATAAATATAAATATATATATATATATATAAATATAAATATATATATATATATATATATATATAAATATATATAAATATAATTGCATCTTAATATTGTTATAGCTAATTGTTTGGCATTGCTGCAAATGTCTGTTTCTGCTATCCTTTCCTGCTCCCTCTCTCTCCCCCTCTCTGCTCAATGGATCTGCTCAAGATTTCTTCCTGTTGTAGGTAGTTTTTGTCGTCAAGTATTTGTTTACCTGTGATTTGTTGGGTCTCTGTAGGGTGAAGTGTATGGTTGAGATTGGCTTCAGACACATCAAATGGATTTGATTTAAAAATCGACTTATTTCAGTCATTTGCTTCAGAACAGTGTGGCACTCCATACACAATTGTCTTCAGTCCACTGACATACAGTTTGAGACAGCTGGCAAATATGATAAACATTACACAGAATCAAATTTCTTCTGCCTGTTTGAGAATAACAATGATAGTGAGTCGTTACACCTCAGACCTTTTTGACAGATGCTGAACAGTGCAATTCCTGTCCGAGGTTTTATGTAGATGTTAACTGTATGCAAGTTCCTATATTTAACAGAAATTTCCTGTTGAAATCAGTCAGAAATACTACAGTTAGTAAATTAAATGCGGAAACTAGTTAAAGATTTATACATAAATTGTTCAATTCTATTTAGCATGTTTTATGAGCAAATTATAGATGAACTTTTGTATCGTGATGAGCCAGACTTACTGGAATCTCTCGTTCTTCTCTGCATCAACATTGATAATAGACAATGGAACGGCCATCAAGGGAGGAACTACACTTCCTATCAGACACGTCGCCTCTGATCTTCAGTCATTCAACCATTCCAGAGAGCACTGGTCCACTTGACTTGTCTGTTCCTCAGAAGGCTCAAGGGGACACTGTCGATGAACAAGTGAAAAAGCTAGTTTGTCACCTGCGGAAAGGTAGTGCAGGTTTTGAGCAGGTGCGTTTATCTACTGTACAAATTCATCTCACTTAATATCATGTTGTCCTGTTTGCCAAAATAGGGAGACCACCAGTAAATGCAGGGATACTAGATTGGTGGGTTAACTAAAAAATTCCAAGAATTCCCTGTCTAGAATCCAGCTAAAGGCATCCATTCTTGTCAAAACTCATTCCATTCCTGTCATGGCTTTAATTGACTGGTGCTGGACAAAATGGTACGGATGAGGAGATGATGAAGCAATTAAGCATTGATACAGAGCCCTTACACACTCCTATGGAAGTTTCAGCTCTCAGTGGACAACCTCTAGCTTAAGTTACACACCAAACCAAAACAACTTATCTCCTAGTTTCTGGTTATCATCTTGACAACCTGCAGTTATTCATTTTTTCCTTCCCTCCTTGGTTCTTGGGCAATTATCATCGCCTGGGAAGCAGGTAGAAATGGTGAGCACATTTGTCATTGTCTGGAATCTGCTTTCTCTCCATCAGTTGATTCTACTGCTCCTCATTCTCCCTTGCTCCTTGATCTGTCAAGTTTTCCTTGAGAAGACTATGACTTGGCAGAATTTTTTTACAAGTGAGAGCTCTTTCTCTCTCATCACATAAGCTCTATCTATAACAGTGCCATTGACTTCCTCTTGGCCGTTTTGAATAACTGGTGCCGGGAAGTTTACCAAGCCCTCGTTAATTACGTGTTCTGAGACTACTTGAATCGCTATGTCTATGTTTATCTTGACAATGTCTTTATCATCTCCAAGAACCTTCTAAAGCAACAACAAATTATACCTCTAAAGCTTTGAAGGCATTCTGTTCTGCCCCAGCAGTTTTCCAAGCCCTCGTCAATTACCTGTAACGATAGATCTTGAATAGCTTTGTGTATGTCTATCTTGACGCCATCTTATCTTCTCCAAGAACCTTCTAAAAGACAAACAAATTATATCTCCAAAGTGTGGAGGGCGTTCTGCTCTGCGCGCCCAAGTCAGTCTCTGCTTAAGCATCCACCCTCATACGAATGGACAAATGGAAGACCTGAATCAGGAGTTGGAAGCACTTCTTTTTAGTTCCCAACTCATGCCAGTGAAATATGAACACAACACTCTTGTCATCCTCAGCTAAAGGCTTGTCACATTTCGAGAGCTCCATAGGGTATCGGCCAACGTTGTTTCCCAGCCAGGAGGATTAGGTTGCTGTTCCCTCTGTACAGCATCAGCTGATGAACGGCAGGAATATTTGGAGAGACAGCCGGGTTGCTCTGCTTCGGACTGCAGGGCAAAACAAATACCAGGCAAATCATTGCCCTACCCCAGCCCCAAAATAATTTCCTGGTCAAAAGTGTTGGCTGTCTTCTAAAGATATTTCTCCGGAGTCCAGAATACTATCCCCTTGTTACATTGGACCGTTTGTGAAAGAATAATCTACCGAGTTACCGTCAGACTCAAGTTGCCCAGTTCTATGAGGATTCACCATTATTTTCATGTTTATCAGTTAAAACCTGTTATCTCCAGTTATTTGAGTTGTCTCTGTAGGACAAAATGGTCAAGACCTCTTCTTTTTATAATATATATTCTGATTTGGTGCTATACAAATAAAATTGATTGAATTGTAATTGACGAAGTCATACAGTGATATATCTTACTAAAAAGTCTATCATATCCATCTTAATAACGGAATAATCCTGAATCTAAAATGAATTATGATGTAGGCTGAGGGTAATCTTAATTGTCCACACCCTTCCATTATCGCCCCAGTAAAGGTAGACACGTCTGTAGAGCAGAGAAATCACTGGAATAACAAAGAAAGCAATCATCTATCAGACAGTTGAGTATCAGCACAGACAGAGTGCTGAGGCACATTTCCTTTTATCCTCCAAAATTAACAAGAACCATGTGATGAGCAGCCAAGAGAGCTTGTGCACAGTAGACAGCAGGTGAAGGACACATTATAGACTTTTAAGGTAATTGGCAAACTGTTTGCATTTCACAGGCATATCTATATGTTTGATGAGGACACAAGTGATCACCAAAACTATTTGGGAACATTAATTGTGTGAAATATGATGTCAGCCTGAACGACAAAAAAAAGTGGTGTACCAGTCACATGCTTGATATTTTTGCTTATTTTACTTTCATTTTACTTTGCTGATCATGATTGCAGAAGGGTTTTGATTGCTTTGAATTACTCTTCGAAATTCTATTGCATCAATTACCTCCTAACAATGAGATCACAGTCAATATTATACATATTATATCGTTTGTAGTGCACATAACAGCGGCTGGAGTGTACTCTCGATCACACATCGATCTTCAAATGCTGATTATGCCAGTTTTGCGATTTTGTTGTGGGCCATTGAGTTTTGGATTGCGGTTGCTCAGGAGGTAGCGGTCAAGAGCAACAGGAGAGGTCATTCTGTCAACATACCAAGATCTTGAGACCCTGTCCTCATGGATGGATCAAAGCAGAAAACTATTTTTGTATGTTTTACTGTCTATAACTCAATGTCATTGATTAAGGTTTATTATGATATCATCATGGATCATTTTGTGATCTCCCCACTATAAAGATCTGGGCTGACTGGTGAGGAATTCCTGGGGCATTTTTTAATCCTGGTTCTGGCTCTCATTCTACTTTTGGAGACCCCTGAGGATACACATAATCCTGCATCATGGGGTGAAAGGGTATTATCAGCTCTTTAAGATATGTTGGTGCCTTCAAGGTTTTGTTTGGGATGAAAAAGATTATACATTCTACTAAGCGTGTCGCTGCAGACAAAGCTTATAATGTAGAAATATGATTTCTTACACAGTATTACTACTTGTTCTATTTCTGTTGAAGGCACACCATCATTCTGGATCAGCTACCAGAAAGAACCACTGCATGACTGAATATTAGTCACATTGTTGCACCACCTATTACCCTGATAATACCAGTAAATTCCGGGATTAATTCAGAGCATTGAGACATGAATGCCATCACAGCACAAGGACTTGTGCATATGTTTAGAAGCAGTGGCAGATTTAGCTATGGGCGACATGGGCAGATTTAGCTATGGGCGACATGGGCCTATTTAGCTATAGGCGACATGGGCAGCCGCCCAGGGAGGCATCTTAGCCGGGGGTTGCATCGCACAAGTATCAATTTAAAAAATGGAATGGTGACGTTGCTGATCACTTTTCTATCGCTCATGCTGCACATTATATTAATTATAACGTCAACGTGTGTCGACAGGTTTCTTTCTGCAGACTGGAATCCCATGGTCAAAGGTGGGACAAGGGGAGGGGCAACGCGGAGTGCCGGGGTTAATTATTATTATTATTATTAGACAGATATACCTGGACGGACCTGACGTCCGCCCAATATCCGTCTTCATCTGATCATAATGTGCCATTCCTAACGCCACACTATGTCTGCATGAGTGGGTGTGACCATATCTGACCAATGCCAAACTGAGCAAACAAATATTTAGAAATTATGTTCAGGTCTTGGTCGCATCAGGGAACAGCATAGTCAAGTTTGGACCGGGGGATCATGCATACTTAATTGTTTAGTAATGTCATGCTGTGTTGCTTGCTTGTGCTATGAGCCATAGGGCAAAAATGTTCCGTTTCCTATCCAACAGAAACAAATATTGGATATAATTACACATGATCATGATAATGTTTGTGGCCTGCAGCAAAATTATTACAACACTAATATACAATTAAGGTAATAGGACACTCCATAAAAGTTTTCTGTATTGACCAGATCCGGACCTCAGTGCAGGGGGAAAGCTATAAGTAGAGGTGACAACAACACAGCAATTATTTTGTTGAGACCGCCCCTTAGCCAAGCATATACTGAGTAAATTATACTGTCCATGTAAACTGATGAATAGTAGTATTCTCAGGTATGTATCCTGGGTCTTGGCATATATTCAATATTCATACGGCTGTGCAATAACTGTCACCTATTCATTCACCCTTTTCCATTTCTGTCTGTTCTTGTTAACTGAAGGGTATGGAAAGTAAATATCCTGCATGCTGTTTTCAATTATCTCAGACATGATCTTTTCAAGAACAGGATATCTGTCCTTTCCTTTTTTAATGCCACAGAAAAATCATGGTTATGTCAGTTATAACATCAATATGTGGGTCAATTAAGCTTCTCAGAGTGAGCGCCAGACCTGTAGTTTGGTTTATTTCTGCGTGGGATCCCACACCCTGATTTGGCAGATGGGGCAGATTTTAGTAAACCACGTATTATAGTATGCTATAGATACTAAATTGAAAGCACTGACCTTAAATATAATAAATGGTGATGTGATCTGAAACAATACCAGTTATCTTATTTATATAAAAAAAAAAAAAAATCTGTGAATAAAACAAGTGAAGATAGGCTTCGTAAGATTTCTTGAAATGAGATGTAATTAGATACAGGAGATCTTGAATTGAGGTGCGTAATCTCACTAGAACTTTATTTTAGTCGTATTAGGAAGTTTTGTGTCTTAGAATGAAGCAGTAGTGCTCAAAAGTGTGTATTATTTTCCATTAAACCTAGCTTTCTTTGTCACCAGACATGTTAACTTCCTCACTTAGGGGGACACTTAACATTCCCTAAGTTATGAAATAGTGACAAAACTGTAGATCAAAGACTATCACGTTCTTGAAGTAGTTGAGTATTTTAAGATGTAAGAAAAAAGGACTTTATTGGCGGGACGGTGGCGCATTGGTTAGCACTGTTGCCTCACAGCAAAAAGGTACCGGGTATAAATCTATCTCTGCCGGCCTTTTGAGTCTGCTTGTTCTCCCAGTGTTTGCATGGGTTCTCTCCGGGAACTCCAGCTTCCTGCCACAATCCAAAAGAATGCAATATAGGTAAATTGGTGACACTTAATTGTCTGTAGGAGTGAGTGTAAGTGTGGGTGGTTGTATGTCTCTATGTGTTGGCCCTGTGATGAACTGGCAAGTCATCCAGGGTGTACCTAGCCTCTCGCTCAATGTCAGCTGGGAGAGGCTCCAGTGCCCCTGTGACCCTAAACAAATCCCTAAATCAGATTTAGGGATTTGTTTTCAGAGAATGTGGTTGTGTATTATATAAGTGCAATGATATAGTTTATTTTGTCTAGAAATTAGACAAATACACTTGATCAGATTTTTCGCAGTGAACTGACTTGAAAAAAGATTTACCGATTTTTTTTTTTTTAAATAATTTCTTTTCATCAATGTAATATAATACTGAGAGACGGATAATTGGAGGATGAAATCACTGTGGACTCACTTTGCGTCATTACTTATCTCAGTTTTAGTAAAGTATTGATAACCCAACATTTTTTTTTATGTATTCACCTAAACATGCAGGGAGGGGTCAGTGAGAAACGAGTAATGTGAGAAAACAATCAGGCTTTGTAATTATTTTCACACTGTAGGCAGACGAAGTAAATTAGATTTTTTTATGACTCAGGTATTGTTTTTTCGCACAAATGAAATGAAAAGCAGCATGTTGGCATCTGGCCTCATAGCTAGAGAGTTCTGGGTTTAAATCCACCCAGGGACCCCGGCCTCTACACTTTGCATGTTCTACCTTTGTTTACATGGGAAGGAATCAGCTTCAACCCACAGTCCAAACTCTGAAAATAGGTGAACCATCGTTTAGAGAGAGGAGTATGGATGGTTGTTTGTCTGCGTGTGTCGGCTCAGTGATGAACAGGTTACTTGTCTAGGGTTTCAAGGTGTACTTTGCCTCTTACGAAATGTCAGCTGGGATAGATTTCTATTCTTTCATAAAAGATGGTGGTTAATATTATAAAAACAATAAATAATACAACAATAAAAACAATTTGTGTATCATATGGACTTAATCTGCAGAGGTTGGGTTTGGACTCATCTCATAGACTGTCTGGATAAGCAAGGTTATATATACTATAAGATTTCATACCGTTTAAACACATAAGTTCACACGTTTAGAGTTTACCCCAATTCTAAGTTCCTCATACCTTGTTATTTCACATATGGGTGGCAGTAAAAAGTAATCTTAGGCTGATCAGGTAGGAATTAATTCTAGTGATTTTATTAGCCAATTGAAAGGTTCTCCCACACTTGATGCAAAGCCGTGGGTCAAAAAATCCTTCCTTTCATTTTTACAATAATAGGTGTTGGTGGTAAACATTGATGGTTTACAACCAACACTCAAAAAACAGTAATACCACCCACATTTTCTAAACCACCTGTGATCCCATACTTTTTTCTAGGTGTTTATTCACACAGGGTGGCACAGATTATCAAAACAGCATGTTCCTTCCTTTTGCACACTCTGAATATTAAGCTAGCCAACAAATGAATTATTCCTCTGCATTCATCACCTGCCTAGATTAAGAGCTTCGAAAATAAATAAAAAAATTAAAATTAGACCAGACGTTATTGACCATCGCCAAGCCAGAATGTAGGGATAGAGGATGAATGTGCACGTATGTGTATAGTGTGGAAGGTCCGGCTTCACATCACAGATTATTTACTCATACAGCATGAGTAGGAAACATTTCTTAAACAGTATAATGTATGCCAACACCAAATAAACAGAGATAGATGTGGACATTAAGTGGTAGGAGGAGATTTTACATTTAATTTTGGCAAAGAATTCCAGGAGGCGTGGGAAATGACTTGGGATCCTCCAAAAGGTCTATCAAGGCTCCTGTCAGTTTTTCTTTGGCGTGTTTGTAGAGTGCATTGTTTTTTACTTTTCCTCTTCATTCTCCGAATGAAATTACATGCTGCAGACCAAGAATAACTTTGTTCCACTGTTTACGTTCCTCCAGTAGGTTAATCCGAAAGGTTTATTCTAGCGCTGTATAAAGGAATGAAAGTTGAATCGGATTGCCTGTTCTTATTTGGAATGGAGGGTTTATATGGTGCATTTTCAACATTCTAATTTGGCTTTTAAACCAATCCTAATCAGAATAAAGGGGTCAGTGTAAACCCACCTGAGACTGAGAGTGGTGAAGGTGAAGGCACTGGACCTGTAGTATGTCAGCAGATAGATATACTTTAGTGATTGCCTGAAGCACTGTTATGGATTGTGGGAGTGAGTCCCTTAGCTCTGTTGGCAACTGCAGTGCTGAGTGCAGTGGAGTTTCCTGGAATAACTGACTGCACCGTGTGTGAGCAGCAGAAATGGTGGAGAAAAGGCAGAGGAGTCAGACATCTGCTAGCTAATCCGAAGAGTTAATATGAACAATTCATTTTCATGACTATTAACTTTGAAATGGCTGTTGACTGACTGATAAATGGACTGTAATTAAATAGCGCTTTTCTAGTCTACTTGACCACTCAAAGTGCTTTTTACAACACGAGACAGCTTTAATCCATTCAAAATAACATTCACACAGTGATGATAGAAGCTGCCATGCAAAGTGCCGCATGCTCATCTGGAGCAGTAACCATTCACGCCATCATTCACCAAACCCCTGAACATAGGGGTTGCTGAAGGATATTTCGACGCGTGGGGCGCATTGACCAGGGATCAAACCACCAAAATTCAGATAAGTGGATAACCGCTCTACCAACTGAGCCGCTGTCACCCCAGATATCAGCAGCATTGCCGTATATGTTGCACCTGCAAGGAATCTTACCTTGTGTCCTATGCTGGTACATAGCATGCAAGTCAACATAAGGATAGAAATAAACAACATTTACAATGAAAGAGGATATGCAGCAGGCGACAGTTTGGGTGTGCAAATAACATACATAGTCTGATGAGCCATACACACACACATTACACACACATACATTAAAACTATGTTGTTTGGTGATAATAATAATAATAATAATAATAATAATAATAATAACTGATGTTTACTTTTTATTAATACTTTGTCATATATTTTACAACATTGTGAAATAACTTCTCTGAATAACTTCACTGATCAGTTTGTGTTTTTATCTCTTTTTATCTCCATTTAATTCATGTTTTAAGTGTTTGGTTAACAATTTGGAGTTGTTCTAAATGTGCTATGCAAACCAAATTTGACTTGACTTGAACCATCCATGAAGAGCTGTGGGCAGCTGCTGTGAGCTGCTTTGGGAGCAAATTCAGGTTCACTGTCTCGCTCAAGGACACTGACATGCAGGAGATGAGATCACACCACCAACCTTCTGACAAGTAATAATAATAATAATACATTTAATTTATAATGCACTTTACATTTGGATCAAATCTCAAAGTGCTACAAAGTAAAAGCAGATAAAAGCATCAATAAAAAATAAAATAATAACTATATAAAA
>VRLP01005654.1:0-34856 GCA_009660295.1 Lophius piscatorius
ATTAAGGTTATAGGTTCTGCTAAAAAGGAAAGTTTTAAGTCCTTTTTTAAATGTGTCAGTCGTCTGTGGAGCCCTCAGATGGTCAGGGAGGGCATTCCACAGAAAAGGGGCAGCAGAACAGAAAGCCCGATCACCCATGGTGCTGAGCTTAGTCCGGGGAAGGAGGAGGCGGTATGAGTGGGTAGAACGAAGGGATCGTGTTGAGGTCAGTGGGGTGAGTAGTTCTTTCAGGTAGGGGGGTGCGTTACCATGGATGCACTGGTGAGTGAGGAGAGAGATCTTATAATCAATCCTGGTGGAGATGGGAAGCCAATGAAGGGAATGAAGAACAGGGGTGATGTGTTCGTGTTTACGAACTTTCATCAGGATCCTTGCAGCACTGTTTTGAACATACTGAAGTCTTTGAAGACTTTTATCAGGGATTCCGGTGAGAAGTGTGTTACAGTAATCCAGTCGGGAGGAGACAAACGCGTGGACCAGCTTTTCAGCATCACTCAAGGTGATGTCTAATAATAATAATAATAATACATTTAATTTATAATGCACTTTACATTTGGATCAAATCTCAAAGTTCTACAAAGCAAAAGCAGATAAAAGCATCAATAAAAAATAAAATAATAACTATATAAAAGCCTTACCAAAAACCAGCAATGTTAATTAAGGTTATAGGTTCCGCTAAAAAGGAAAGTTTTAAGTCCTTTTTTTAAATGTGTCAGTCGTCTGTGGCCTTGATTGGCTGGACTCCATGTTTGGTGGAGCCAGAAACACAATCCATCATGTGGCTGAAGGGTACACTGTAGATATAAATTTTGAATAATGCTATTATAGAACTACTAATCTACTGAGCTTTAAAAAACATTGAAGCTCAAAACAATACAAAATTCTGGCGTGCTCAGTGTTTATTGAGTCTAAGTTTGTGTACGAGGTGTTCTATTGGGTGGGCATGATTTAGGAAAACAAAAAGCTGAATATAAGAACCTGCTTACCAATGGTGCGATTTGGTCTGGACTACAACGCCCTGACGATCCTCTTGTTTGGGTCTTGTGAGAAGATATGATCACGGTTTAGAATACACAAACTGTTGGAACTGTGTTTGCCCTACCCTTCAATTTGATTGAAAACACTGCTGGTCTGTCAGAAGCCAGTAGGAGTGTTAAAAAAACAAACATGAAATCGTGTATGGCTTCACAAGGAGACAGATTGACCGATGTTTATTTTTATGTTTCACAGTAAACCAGACCTAGCAGAGAATGAAAAACTCGCCCACAACGGAACGCTGTTGAAAGCTTTCCCCTTTGAGGTAAAGCCAGTTGACCAGTCATTCTTCACCAAACCTGCTGCCAGAGAACCGAGGATGCTGCTCTGGCTGCGATCGCGGGGACATCTTGGTAACATTATGGAATTGAGACTTTGATTGCATGCATTACAATTGTTTGATAGATTTTGTAACACTCAGTGAAAACTGTGTGTTGAACTGAAAACTGACATTTTGTGGACATGACATACTTTATATACGACTTTTAAGCTAAGCAGTACACAATTTCAATACAAGATAAAACAAAAAATACTGGCAGTATACAAATGGCAAAATATGAATAAAGGCAAATCTGACATATATAATCTCATCTAATCCGAGGCAAACAGTTTTTTTTTCTACGTATTTTGTGTGTGAATGTAGGTGAAGGCCGCATGAATTTGCACCGCTGCGCTGCTGCTTACGTGTCGGACTTTTTGATAATGGACACAGCGCTGCTGCCTTATCCCGACTACAAGAGCCAGTTCCGAGCCTCCCTGAACCACGCCATGTGGTTCCACAGCACCTTCCGCAGTGACGAGTGGATGCTGTATGAGTGTGAGAGTCCGTGGGCAGGTCAGTGTGTCGCTCTCTATTACCTGCTGTACTTCACATGTTCCGTCTACCACAGCGCCACAAAGTGGCCTTTACCTTCTGCAGGAACGCGAAGACCCATAACACGGAGATTCACATTATTCAAACTAGTAGAAACCCTGAAGGTCCCGGTTCTCTTTAATTCTTGTGTTTGAAAAAAGCGGACCGTTTGGATTTATATTCTTTAAAAGCTGACACTGCAGTCAGCATTCCCATTCTTAGGTTCTGCTTTGCAGGGGAACTCTGGGGGAAAATAAATTATGATGACAAAATGTTGTTTTGTTTTGTTTTTTGTCGTTTTTTCATGTCAAAGATGAGACCACATTAAACATCATTAAATCAAAACTCTGGCCAAATGTAATTTTTGAAATGAAGAGCTTTACCAAAACTACACAAAAATAAGAAAATATGTAAAAAATGTATTTCTGGTCTGGAATATTATGAAATTGTGTCACCGCCACCACCGCCGCTTACCATTCAAGTTAAGGCGATAACTCAAGAAGGGTTTATTGGTTCATTTTCAACTTGTAAACCCGCATAAAGCTAAGTGGGAGTAAAAGCTGTTTTATGGCTTCCGTCCTTCCTAACTTAATTTAGCCATATTTCTATCGCCAAGAAACGTAAACGGCAAGTTTAACTTTGTTTAAGTAACGTCCTTTCAGCAGGTTACTCGCGGTTTTGATGTCCAAGTCATCCAGTGGAGGTTTGATGAGTCTGATGAATGTCAAGAATCTAAGCTGTCTACACCCTGACCGGTTATGCCACGGTAACCCGTGTAAAAAGATGTATTTGAAATTAACATTAACTTAAAATAAATAAAATTTTCTTCGGCGTCTTGAAGCTGTGTTTACTTCCAGCCCATCAGTGTTTGTCCATTTATGACCTCGGCAACAAAACAGGCCACACATATTAAATGAAATAAATAAATAAATAAATAAAAAGTTCTTATAAAGATACTGTCATTTTTGTTCAACAAAGATTTGGCTTCTAAAAGATTAATTGATTTTGGGAAAGGTCGGTTAGACGTATTTATGCCACTAGGTAAAGCTTTATCTCCAAAGGTTCTCAGGCCAGAACTTCTTAACAGTTGGTCCTATTTAGTCCAAATTCCTCTTGATCTGATTCTGCTTGAGTATAATGTGAGCCTGCTTGGACTCTATCCTGTACCTGTTTGTGTTTTTAACCATAGGGAGCAGCAGGGGATTGGTTCACGGCCGACTGTGGAGAAGAGACGGGGTGCTAGCCGCTTCATGTTCCCAGGAGGCTGTGCTGAGAGTAACTCCAGCCTCAGAGATGAGCAAACTATGAATACATTCCTATTTATCTATAGCATTTGTTTATAAATCGAATTATAGACATCATATCGATTTTTAGATGTTAAATTGCTAATATATTAACTTATTTGACTGCAGGTGGGTCCTCCTACATCCTGAGGAAACCAAATCTCAGTATAATTTATAAAAACAATATCTTACGTATCTTTGAAAAAAGTAAACGATTGAAATTAATATTATGCTTCAACAGCGAGGCCTACAGGCCAGCAAGGTGAAAGGCAGTCTTTGTGAAGTAGAGAGCAGGAGAAAACTTGGCTTATCTTCCTCTGGTGGCGGGATCTACTAGATCACTTAAATATATTTCAATGTGCTTATCTTTTCATGCTAGAAGCCTAAAAAACTTACCAGCACGGATGTATTTGGAACGTTTTTTTTTTTTTGTGTGGCAGAGGGTTTATGACATTCGCCGCTACTTTTAACTACAAAATAACAAGGGCCAAAATCTACAT
Organism: Lophius piscatorius; assembly: GCA_009660295.1. Lineage (NCBI taxonomy): Eukaryota > Metazoa > Chordata > Actinopteri > Lophiiformes > Lophiidae > Lophius > Lophius piscatorius. The sequence goes on from VRLP01005654.1 coordinate 3,672, forward strand.
CTGAACCTACTTTGTTTCCTCCTCTCTCATTCTTTTACACACAATGTCTGTTGTGTGACATTGTTGAATCTTTCAAACCTTGATTTAGGTTTGAAATATTCATGCAGATTCCTCCATTAATGTTCTCCCCAGCGCCTTCCACTTCAGCGTCTCTGTTCAGCCCACTGAACTCCCAGCTCCAGCCCCAATGGAATATCAGAAGAGTCAAAGGCATCAATAATGGACACAATTCCAGGAGAGCGCCACGCAACATAGTGACGTCACTACTCCAAATGGGCTTATTATTTTAGTTTAAATGCTGCGAAGATGCTGTAAACACGTTACGTCACCAAAACGAACGCGACTATTTAAAAAACATTTTTCCGCAATCTTGCTAACAAACAGGCATTTGCACATGGGTGAAAACAACCTCCTTCTTTGGCGGAGGTAATAAAAAAGCGATTATTTTATTACTCAGGCTTGGGGAGTAAGAGAATAGATGTTTCATGTAATCAGATTACAGTTACTTTCAGTGAAAAGGTTTACAATTTTAAGATACAAGTAGACAGATTGACCGATGTTTATTTTTATGTTTCGCAGTAAACCAGACCTAGCAGAGAATGCAAATTTAAGAGAGAGTGATATACTACGATGCATCATAAACAAGCCAGTGCGCACACATTACAACACAACAGAGGCCACTGATCCCCTCAGCTGATGTTCTGATAGATTTAACTCGCCAGTTCAGAGTCGATTTTCACGACGGGTCCTCTGCCTTTATCCCATCCCAGAGGGTGCAGTGCCCGCAGAACAGATTGGGGTTCAGGTTCTTGCTCAAGTATGTTCTCGTAGACTTGTAGACTGCTGAGGCTTGAACCGTCGATCTACAACTTTGGGGACAGCTGCTCTACTCACTGAGCTACAGTTGGATCTTGTTTTCTTGCTCAGCTTCCATTTTGAGTGAGCCTTGGAATGCCAAGAAAACTATGCATTTGACCACTCCTCTTCTACCACAGAAGGGAGATATATATACAGGAAATGTGGGGTCTCCCAAAGGTGTTTGTTGATTGATCCTTCCTTCCCACTCGCAACACTCTACACTCGCTCTTGGAATAGGCAAAATATTATTCATTATCATGCGGTTATTTGCAGGCACGGGTTTGCATTTACCTCTGAAACGCTCCATTTCCTCGTTCCACTTATGATTATATGCTACTTTTCTTTTACTATTTATCTTTATTAGTTTACTTTATTCTTTGTAACTGTAATGTTTAGCGTTCTCTTGGGCAGGGATTTTCTTTGGTATCAATAAAGTTCTATCTCATCTTATCTTATACAGTGTGTATTGTGTTTTTTGGATATCCAACACTCAAACTTACCTGATGTGATCAGTAAGCTTATTATTTCTACCACCTCCTTTACTACCTTTAAGTGAACATGAACACTTTCTTTAAAACTTTTTTCACTTTCTTTGATGGCTTTGATTGTGACTTGATCTCTGAAAGCTTTTCCAAAATATATTTGTTAAAAAAACAAAACAATTGTAAGTCATTTGTTGAAGTGTGCCATGCAAATACATTTGCCTTCCCAACTTCTTTATTTCTGACGGGAGGGTTTTGTATCTGTAATATTGTTACTGGTGTTGCAGTAATACAACAATTAGGAGTTGTAGTAGTTTTTGTCTTTCTGCTGTTCCCTGATATCTTCATGGTTTTCAAATCTTTGATGTGAGATTTGACATCTTTCTTAACACAAGTAATAGTAGTAGCAGAAATTATTTGGAAATTAGTAGTAATATTATATATTATTATTATTAGTAGTAATAGAACAAATACAAAAATAGTGTATGAAAACTATGCATTAAGATTTGCCATAATGCTAAAGTTACAGATGATCATTGGTGGTAGTAGAGAAATAGATATAGATAAATAGTACTACTAATAGTAATAATTTTGCATTGCGATTTGCCACTTTTCCATTATTACATATTGAGGGGTTACCCCTCATTTCATATGAATATAGATTGGGTTTTTTTAATGTATTTTTTAATTTATTTTTGTGGGGGGGTGATTTTGTCAAAGATCGTTCAGAAAATTGTTACTAAAAGCCACAACACACCTGATCTTGCATCACATTTTGATGTATATTTCCGTCTGAGCAGTCAAAGCAATGGAAGTAGATGCATCAATGGTTTCACGTTTACACAAGATAAAAATGAACATGGAAACATTTGAAAGTATTCTGTAATGACGTAAAATATAACATTTTACAATAATGAAATGCAACATTTTATTGACGCACTGCCAAAACAGGATGTTGTTTGTGCTCACTTTATATAGTCCGGGTAGAGCACCGCGACTTCAACATTAAGTTCCGCTCTTTACGTTCCATCTAAACGATATTCCAAAATAAATGTGTATTTTGTTATTTTTATTTATTTATTCAGAGGCAAATGACAACATTTTGGCTTGGAATATCAACGTGTGATCTAATTCAACCGGCACTTATTTTTGCAATACTGTCTATGATAGGTTGCTATGAGGAGTTTAGCGCCCTTGGTAACCATTTCTCTCCCATCATGCATCGCTTGTAACTTGAACAACAGGAATAACTATTTTATGAGTGATCAGTTGTTATAGCCTTTTTAATTTTTAGATGAGTAGGAAATGATGATAGTATGTTGGACATTGAACGTGATCAGAACGATACCCAGCGGCAGGGTTAGCTTTAAGCTTCAAAGCTTTAGCCATTAGCTTTAAGTTACAATCTGTCTCTGTGTACATGGGTGCAAATACTAGCCGACTTTGGTACAAAGTTCTATTAACCGCTTGGTGGAAATGGAGAAGGAACAGAACAACACTGTCGTCCTGAATTTTTCGAAAAGAGAGTTGTTTTCTACGAACAATGGATTCAAATCCATGCAGAAAAGACTAAGAGCTCAATGGAAGATCCAAAGGTGAGACGCTTGTGGTTTGAAACTAACCCTACTTCGTTTTATAGGATCATTCGTTCAGGATTGACCTGCTAAACCTGCCATAGCTTTACAGTCATATTTAGAAACATTTTTTCAAGTTTATTTTAATATTTGGATCTATATTATCTGCCACTAAGATAGCAGCTACTCGTTCAGATGGCCATACAAAGCAAAGCATAAAGAAGAACACACACAACACATGTAAAAATAATATGTACAATACAATCTCCAAAACAAAACAAAATAAAACCTCAGTCAAATATCACAATAAGTCAAATCAAAATCAAGCATGGGTCTCGATTTACTCAAGTTTGTTGCTATCATTCTTCACCCATCTGAATTTTATTTTCATAATGTGCCTTTTGGTTATTTTGTATTAAGCTTTGGGATGTTCTTTCTTACCATGGAGCGCTTTTCTTCAACTTCTTTCTTTTAAGCATATATTCACCCCATCCATTATCCTTTGTTATTGTCTCTTCTAGTATGAAAGAAGAGCTGTCTTTGGAGAAGCTAAAGGGAGTCAAATTATGGATAACTGCAGGCCCGAGGGAGAAGTTCACAGCATCAGAGGTGATGTATTAACATGCAAAAAAAAATCTCACACCAGCACATTTTTACACTGTTATATCTTTTCATTTCAGCTGGAGGTACTGAAGCACTACCTGGATGGAGGAGGGAATGTGCTGGTTATGCTCGGCGAAGGAGGAGAAACAAAATATGACACCAATATCAACTTCCTCCTGGAGGAGTTTGGAGTGATAGTCAACAATGGTGCGTGTTAGAATTTCTTGAAACAACCGTCGATCAATCATCTTTGCAGTGATAGGTATTTTGTTACCGTTGCAGTGAATTTCTGTGTTCTTCTCCCCATCACTGCTGCAGATGCTGTTGTGAGGAATGTCTATTACAAATATTTCCATCCTAAGGAGGCGCTTGTGTCCAATGGTGTACTGAACAGGTTTGTCTGTAGAACATTTTTTTCTCTCAAACACTATCCTTATATTGTGAGTATTCCAGTGTGTCATCGAGTGTATGTAGCCTTTATGTATGTTTTCAAGTTTAATTGTAATAAAGCTGCTACTTGTAAGTTAATGAGTCTTTGGGGATAATCTAAAAGTCACAATTTTCTGCCTTTTTCTCTTGTTCAGAGAAGTTAGTCGAGCTGCTGGGAAAGTGGTCACGGGAATCACTGAGGATGAAAATATTGGTAACAACGCACAGTAAGGGATTTCATTTTATATTCCTAATTTCTAGTGGCTCAGTTGGTAGAGCGGTCGTTCACTTATCTGAAGGTCGGTGGTTCGGTGCCCGGCCACTGCAGTCCACATGTCGAAGTGTCCTTGATCGAGATACTGAACCCCAAGTTGCTCCCAATGGCAGTTCCATTGGTGTGAATGATGGAGTGAATGGTTAGTGCTCCTGATGAACATGTGGCGCCTTGCATGGCAGCCTCTATCATCACTGTATGAATGTTTGTGTGAATGCTGGCTCACAATGTAAAGCTCTATATAAGTACAGTCCATTTACCATTCAAGCGATTGAGTTCATTTACTGATTTGGGTCTGAATATAAGCCTTTTCTCTCTTAACTTGTGTAGGGCTCTCACATTTGTGTACCCATATGGAGCCACGCTGAGTGTGATGAAGCCGGCTGTGGCCATTCTTTCCACTGGCTCAGTCTGCTTCCCCCTCAACAGGCCTGTCCTAGCTTTCCACCAAGGAAAGGTCAGGAGCACAATGTCTTTTTTCACACTCATTAGCATTTGAAATAACTCTTGTGAGGCGATGTTGAGCGATGCTTTTTTGTATGATAAAGGAGACTGGCAAACTGGCGGTGTTGGGTTCCTGCCACATGTTCAGTGACCAATACATCGACAAAGAGGAGAACGGTAAAATCATGGTGAGTCCAGTTGTTATTTAAATATGAGTCACCCAACGTATTACAGGTGTAGAAAATTGCTCAAGAGCCAATCTTGCATTTTTCTTATCAGGATGTCGTTCTCCAGTGGCTCATGACCAATAACATTCAGCTGAACCAGATCGATGCCGAAGACCCAGAGGTGAGAGGGAATACCTGAACGGAGAGTGTCGTTACTGACATTTAAAGAAGCCGACGTGATTCTTGTCGTTTTTGTGCCTTAGATCACAGATTACACCATGGCACCCGACACAGGAAGCTTGTCCGAGCATCTGAGAGTGTGCCTGCAGGAGGGGGATGAAACCCCCAGGGACTTCACCTCCCTCTTTGATATGTCACTGTTCAATTTGTCAACAGACACGTTACTCCCAGTCATCAAGTAAGAACGCCGAATGCGGCTGCATGTTATCACTGCTCTGTATTCTCTTCATAGTAAATAATCGAATGGTTTCTGCAGTGCTTACCAGCAGCTTAATGTCAAAGAGGAGCCACTTCAGCTGATCATGCCACAGTTTGAGACTCCTTTGCCTCAGCTTCAGCCTGCTGTAAGTTCCAACCCCCCCCCCCCCTTCCTGTAACAGTTAGTGTTTTTCCACACCTGCATGCTGTTTCTCTAAAGTCAGTTTAAAAGTGAAATGTCAATAATGATAAAAGTAGTCGGAAAACGTTTAATAATTTGGCACAGAGATACAATAAAAACACTGAGAAAATAATAATGGTAGAGTTGACCGTTAGCTGAGGACTTGGGCCTTGTTGCACCCCCCTTCCTAAAAGAACTACTCACCCCACTGACCTCAACGCGATCCCTCCGTTCTACCCACTCATACCGCCTCCTCCTTCCCCGGACTAAGCTCAGCACCATGGGGGATCGGGCGTTCTTTTCTGCTGCCCCTCGTCTGTGGAATGCCCTCCCTGACCATCTGAGGGCTCCACAGACGACTGAGACATTTAAAAAAGGACTAACTTTTAATTAACATTGTTGCTTTTAAGTCATATTTTTATAGAATTAATATTATATTTTTTATGGATGCTTTTATCTGCTTTTACCTTGTAGCACTTTGAGATATGATCCAAATGTAAATTAAATGTATTATTATTATTATTATTATTGTTGAACAGATGGTTGAGGGAATAAACTCTATGACCCAGAAGTGGTTTTCTTTTTTTTTTAGGTTTTTCCTCCTGCCTTAAATGATTTACCTCCACCCATGCTCGACCTGTTCGATCTCGATGAAACGTTTTCCTCTGAGGAAGTGCGCCTCGCACAGATCACCAACAAATGTGAGTGGAGTGCTTTTTTTTTTTTCCGGTGCAAAATTCTTCACTTCTTTTGTTCACAGCATGAAAATAAATGAACGAAAATGTTTAAATAATCCCATCTGCGGTAACTTCGAACTGCTTCCGTTCCCAGGCACGGACGACGATCTTGAATTTTACATCCGGAAATGTGGAGAAATTATGGGGGTGACGCAAAAGTTGGATAAGGAAAAGAGGGATGCCAAGCACATCTTGGAACACGTTTTCTTCCATGTCGTCGAGTTCAAAAAGATGGCATTCTCCCCCTTGCAAGAACCAGATATCGACACAGAGGCACGCTTCACTCCTTTAGAGCCGTGATGATTATGTATAACGTTTTCAGCTCTGTCCTTATATATATAGTTATTGTACAATATTCTGAACCACAAACAAGCAGATCTGAGTATATTTATTTGTATATGACACATTAGTTGTGGACTGTTAGTAACGAGTTCACTGATGATTATATCAAGGTAGAAGTTTTACCCATTATATTTAGTAAGAAATTGTAAAATACACTCAAGCAAAGATTCACTTATTTAGATATTCATTTTGTAATTTATGTTGATCCTGCAAAATATCTGGAAATGTGGAACATGTGTTTACAACGTTTGTCATAGTATACAATCATGATTAAAATGTTTAACCAAGGTAAGAATCTTTTTTTACCATCATCATTTTTTAGTTTGGTTGAACACATTTTGAGTCACTATTTCTTTGGCAGACATTATTATGGCTTAAAGTCCAACACGTCTTTCCAAAACCTCTGGATTTCTCCACATTCAGACTTTGTCTGTAGGCCTTTTCAATAGTGAGTCTTGATCAGACTGGGATTTTAGACTCCATGTTTGTTCCAAAGTGGCTTGGGGCTGTTGCTCTCTGGTTTAATCAGAGAAGCATCCAATGACATATGACTGGTGGTGAGATCATTGTGCAATTCCTCAAACGTAAAGGTACAGTGACTGTACCTTTACAAGGAAAGAGTATTTAATCTGTTCGTGGAAAAGGCCTGATCTGGAGAGATGGGGTCCAGCAGTGGTGGACAGAGATATATAGATCAATGGCATGAAAAAAGGTCAACCAACCTCTCTGTCACTGAGCAGTATTAACGTGGGCATTTATTCCAGCTACAAAGCAGACAAAAACCTCTGAAGCAGACTAAAACCCACAGCTTTAGATTGAAAAGTCATTTACCATCTTTAATCATAAGGGCTCCTCAGACTTAAATAAATGTACCTAGTGAATTAAACCTGTTTCTTACCTTTCCTGACAGAAGCTTTGTTTTTTGGGGGGCCAGTGAGTGGAAGATGCGCCCCAGCAGCTTTTAAACTGTTGAAGCTGCTTGTTTATTTTAGTAATCCTGCTGTGGTCAAAGCACATATATCTGGGTAACGTGGAAGAGTGTACAGCCTGGCAGAGATATTTTTTATTTTCGGACCACTTAAATGTTAATATTTTAATTTAATAGTGTTTATTTATATTTTTATAAATTATTCCCAATTATTATTATTTATTTTTTTACTTGAGGTTAAGGTGAAACTTTCAAATTACACATTTTATTTGATTGGTGTCCCAGAGCCCGTCAAACAACAAAAATAATATATATATATATATATATATATTTTTTTTTAAATAAATTATTTTAAAAGTGGAATTAAATGTATTTGTACATATAGACATACATATTATAAGAAGCACTGAAGTGCTTTTGGTACCTGTCTGATTCACAGGAGTTAAAGGTCAAAATATTAATGGTTAAAAACAGTGAAAATATAGTCAAGCAGGTCCATCGTACATCTTCCTGTGCAGATGGTTAATAATTGTATAAAAAAGTTAAAACTATCTCAAGATATGGGATATTAAAAACACAATTTTTACAATATAGTCTAACATTTTGTAGATTAGGTCCAAGTTTTGCAGAAACGTTCATTTACTGCATAATATACCTGACCCACTTACAGGTGCAATAATAAAAAGGTCAAGATCAATGTTATTTTGACTTCACCTGTCAGTAGTTACAATGTTATGTCTAATTGGTATATAATATTAACAATAATAGTACATTTAATTTATAACGCACTATACATTTGGATCAAATCTCAAAGTGGCACATGGTAAAAGCAGATAAAAGCATCAATAAAAATATAATAAATATTCTATAAAATGTAATATATGCTTTATTATATGTAGCTATTCATATGGAAATAAATGTCTTGCCAGTATAATATAAACAAGTAATCCCATATATGTAGTTATAATGAAAATAAAAATCCTTATTATATTTGGTATCTGAACGTTTAGTTTGTTCAATATTTTATTTTGAAGCTCACGCCGGAAGTGTTCAGACCGGGTTCTTGGTCCTACGCGCACATCTTTTGCGCATCTACGTCAGCGTTTGGTTTCGAAGACAGTGAAGAGCGCGAGATAGAAATCCTAGAGCGCGGACAACCCAAGCGCTCTGCTCCACCTGGTTACAAGCTACAACTTAACCATCCGTCCCAGCAGCACCGAGCCTCCACTGCCATCACCGACCACTGCATAAAACTAACAATATTACAACGAGTATATGTGCACATGACGTGCGATAGCGGGATTAATCTGCGTCTGAGCGTAAACAACAAAAACAGAGGGAAATGTCTTGGTGGCAGCGCGGGTAAGATGTCCATCTTTGTTATCTTAAAACTAGCACTAACAGTGTTTAACATGATTTTATCGTTAACCGATTTAACGGTCCCATCTTAGGTTTAGGTATCGATGGCATTTATTTGGCTGAGTTTTATTTTCTTGCAAGTTTTGACCAAATCTCGTACCCCATGCCGCCCTTTTCGGGACAATCATGCTAAACGCTGTATAAAATACTTCCTTTCCCATCAAAAACTAATCCAAAAGTACTTTTAACATTGTATCGACCCAGAGCTTTGTCAAAGCAATAGTTCACGATGTCTGAGATAACAGCTGGAAATAAACCTGATAGTCTGGTCGTGCTTCTCTCAGGGTGGGGCAGGGGCTGGTTTCAGTTCTGTCATCTGAATGGTGCTACTGGTGGTTTGTTTCTCAGGGAGGATGGAGAGGACATCCTGCATCCAGACACCGACTCTGATATGGCAGAGCAGAGGGATAATGGGAAGGTGAAGGTCAGGTGGACACAAGAGGAGGTGATTGTCCCAATGGTTCGCATGTCGTTGCTGTCATACTATGTTGTGTCGACAGAATCGTTGACGCAGTTGTTTACTTTCTTATGTTGACAGGATGACAAACTCAAGGTTCTGGTTCAGAGACTGGGAACAAATGACTGGAAGAACATTGCAAACTATATAACAGTAAGTTTTTGGTTATTTAATTTTTTTTTTGCAGATGTTAACCCAAATGGTAAAGCGCGCTCACAGCCTCAACACGACATGTGTACAAAGATTATAACATCTGACAAAGGCCCAAATTGTGGTGACTGGGTCAGAACATCTCCAGACTTGCAGGCCATGTTGGGTGTTTCCTGTTCTGTAGTGGTTAGTACCCACTAAGTGATTTATGGAAGGACGAAATGGGGAAATAGCGACGGCGTCATTGATGTGCATGGGGAGTGAAGGCTATCCTGTGTAGTCCGATGCTAAATGAGCGCTACTGTAGCACAAACTGCAGAAAAGGCTCATCCTGATTCTGATAGAAAGGTGTCCGACCAAACAGTGCATTGCAGAGCTTTACAGGCGGCAAAAAGGGGACATACACAATATTAAGCTGGTGGTTTTAATGTTGTGGCTGGTGGAACGACATCCTAAATATGCAGCAGGACAAAAGTGACAGCATTTTATTGCAAGCCAAACATATAGTAAGTTTTCAGAGATATGGAAATGTAATATTGGAACAGCACATGAGAATGCACAAAGTAATGCTGAATTAATTATATTTACCTAAGACTAACATTTGCTCAACCTAAATTTATTTTAATAATTCAATATTCCCTCACACATATTGTGAGGAGATGTTGTCATTTCTCTGTTTGTCTGTATGTAAGCACTTTACGACCTGGGCATGAATCAATAAAGCGTTTCAATACTTCTTTCATGAAACTTGGCTAACAGATCAAACATTTTAACATTTTTTATTATGGTCGTTTTCAACCTAGTCAATTTTGAATGAGGGCTGTTTATTCGCAGAGTAACTTTGAAACTGCTTCATGTTTCACAGACCACAGCTCTGCCCTTTCCTATTTAGACATTCCAATGTTATTTTTGTGTTTCCATGGCAACAACTCGCGCCCACTCTTCAGGAAAGAGTGAGGTTTGATTTATGTATTTAAAAAGGAAGAGTGCAGAACGTATCTTTAATTTTCATTGTTACCATTTTTCAACTACAATTGCTTATATTCATACAAATTCACTGTATTTGAAGTCAGAAACCCTCTGAGCGACATTAGGTTAACAGTGATCTAATTTAGTGCTTTGAAAACTTATTTTGCTTGTTTTTGTTAGTGCCACACCGAGCAGCAGTGCCAACACCGTTGGTATAAGGTTTTGGATCCAGAACTGGTGAAAGGTCCTTGGACCAAGGAGGAGGATGAGAAGGTGGGTGACATATTAACTGTACATGCATTATTTCCCCGTGTGATTATTCAGAAAGTCGTGTAACTCTGATGCATCATGCTGTGTTTCGTAGGTTATAGAGCTTGTAAATCTCTACGGCAACAAACAGTGGGCACTGGTAGCTAAGCATCTGAAGGGCAGACTGGGGAAGCAGTGCAGGGAGCGCTGGCACAACCACCTCAATCCCAACGTGAAGAAGTCGTCATGGACGGCCGAGGAGGATCTCATCATCTACAAGGCCCACCGCCTACTTGGGAACCGCTGGGCTGAGATTGCCAAGCTCCTTCCCGGCAGGTAAATGCTGTCCACTGGTGCGGGGGTCGGCACCGAGAAGGAGTCTGACACTACCGATATGTTTGCCGACATAGAGCCTCTCCTTCTCCGGACGATTCACGTTATAATACTTATTCGCAGGACGGACAACGCAGTGAAGAATCACTGGAACTCAACAATTAAGCGCAAGTTAGAAATGGGCTTCTACGCTGGGGAGGTCATTAGGCCGAATGAGCTGGAGGAGCTGTTGGCCCGTGTGAATAAAGACGTGCAGGTGGGCTGTGTTTTCTATCGTTCTCTTACTAAAAAAAGGAAAAATACAAAACTGAAACATACAAATAAAGTTGGAAATGATGTCTATGTAGATGTCCAGTTGCCCGCAAGATGGTGCCGACAACGACCCGGAGCAGAAAAGCTGTCCTTCAGTAAGCAACAGCTCCCAATGAAAAATGTCACAATTAAAAGACCGGCTGGCTTTGAAGAATATCATCTTTGACAACGGACCTGTTATGAACATACACAGAGTTTTAGTACTCTACTGTGACAATGACTGTAACGACCGTATTTCCTACTTCCTACCGTTTCTACCAGGGGCATGGAACGTCCGTCTCAGCCGCTGCTCAAGTCAACCTAAGCAAAGCGGAACCCTCAAAAGCTGCGTCGTCTCCAAAGGCCATTTCAAGTCCAAAAGATGACGAAGAGAACTCCACGGGGGAAATGAGCTGTTCCAGCTGGGTGGTGGACAGCTCCGGCTTTCTCTCTCCTACCGGTCCGGCACTGAAGGAAGTGCTGGACATGGTGGACGGCGTAAGTACTCCCATTAACCAACAATTTGCACGCAAGTTAAATATTCATCCATGAGCTGGTGGAAACCAGCTGAGCTACTGCAAAATATGGGTCTTTGTAAAATGTCTCTCCTGCTGTCAGGATCTGGATGGTTGGTGCAACCTTGCAGCCTTTGACCTGCCCGTAGACAGTCCCAGTCCAGAATGCCACCAGTTTCGTCTGGAGGCGAGCTCCTTGCAGGAGCTGAACAAAGGAAACAAGGGGGAACTCATCCCCATCTCTCCTGGAGGGGTCACGCCGCCCTCCATACTCACCCACCGAAGTCGCAGATATATCGCCTTGTCTCCAGATGGCAACAACTCCATGACTCCCAAGAGCACCCCGGTCAAAATCTTGCCCTTTTCTCCGTCACAAGTAAGTCATCAAATACTGCGACCCTGACATCGTTGACCTTTTCGCATGAACCGGCACCCTAACTGATCAGTGTTGTCCCAGTTCCTCAACATGTGGACCAAGCAAGACACTCATGACCTGGAGAACCCGTCCCTCACCTCCACACCAGTGTGCAGCCAGAAAGCCATAGTTACCACGCCACTGCAGCGAGACAGGACCCCCCACACTCAGAAGGAAAACACAGTGTGAGTGGTCTCAAACCATTGCTTTAGCTGATGGGTCCAGTTTCTAGATCTCACAGTACCTGAGCTCATGAAGCTATGATCCTAATAAACCTCTTATCACCTCTCGCACTTTGTAAGTAAAGATCATGTTTTCACCTCACGCCGGTTTGAGGTCAGCTTCTATTCATTTCAACATTTTAAACGCAGCAATGAATCAGGATATTTGAATTTTGTGATGCGTAGGCCTGTAGCAATTATTAAAATGATCATCTGATCACAGTTATTTAAGCTGTATGCAGTCTGTTTCCGTCATCATCATCATAACAACCAAAAAACAACAACAATCAATTCTAAAACAATTGATTCAACGACTTATTCGATTTTTATCGCTGTTGATGTTTTGCTTTCATTCAGGTTTGTGACACCCAACCACAAGTCCGACTTCTGCACAACACCACGAACTCCAACACCGTTTAAAAGTGCCATGGAGAAGTACGGACCTCTGCAGCCTCTGGTGAGCATTTCTGGACGCCACTACAAAGAATTCAGTTTAAATTTGATTACCTCCGCTCCAACCCAGTAATGTCACGTCTGTCACCTCAGCCTCAGACTCCGAACCTGGAGGACGACATAAACGAGGTCATCCTAAGAGATGGTGGGATCGACCTGGTTGTTATCCGCTCCACTCCACCTGAGCATAGACGCAAAACGATGGTAACTATGAGACATCTTCTATTCTTTTCTTCAACTATTTTAGTGCTTTAACCTCTAATGAAAGTATAACATAAGGCAGTTCTACTATATTCCAGGAGCAGTTACTGTCATTCACACTCAGTCGTCTTTATAGATAACTTTTGGAACAAAAAGGTTTCAGGAAGGCCATTGAAAGAAGTGTAACGGTGTATCAGCGGCTGGCTGTCGGGTTTTGACTTTCTGTATCGGCGCATGTAAACACTTTAAGCACATTACTGTATAATTAAATGTCGAGGATGTTATGGAATCGTCATCACCGCCGAGTCAGAGTCCACAGAGCCTTTATGTTAACGGGATAACTCAAAAACTATTTCATGGATCATTTTCACATAAACATAGATCTTAGTGTGAGGAAGGGCTGGATTGATTTTGGTAAGGGTCGGTAATATATATTTCCGACACTATGGGGAGTTTGATCTCCAAACCTTTTCGGGCCATAATTTCTCAACGTTTGGTCCGATTTAATCCAAATTTGTTGCACATGAATCAGCTCAAGGACATCTATCATGTATATGTCATATTTTACACACTGGGGGAGTTTCTTTTTTTTTTAACAAAACCAGTTTTGCAGATATAAGTTCACATTTAATTTGAGGATTTCAGTCAGGGGTGATTGCTTGTACAATGCAAGGGATTGGGGGTATTCAGGGATATACCCTGAAACAAATTTCTGTCATCAGCTGTGAAGCTATCCACATGGATAAGTTTTTGTTTTTTCTTACTAGCATCGTCCTCCTATGAAGAAAGTACGGAAATCATTGGCCCTAGATGTGATGGACTGCCAGTCGACGCCTAAATCCAAACGCAAATCAATGAAAATTGAACCCATCAAGGTAAAAAAAACAAAAAAAAAACAGTGGAAATGATTGATGAGCCTCACCTCAGATTTGTGTCACAATTATCTTTGTTCTCCTTCTTGTGTGCAGGATGAATCGGACATAGTTTCTATCAACTCCTCGTCATTTTGCAGCAAGCAGCAAGAGAACATTTTGGACCAAGGCTTCCTTTTGGGTCCTAGTGACAGCGCCATATTTCCCAGCACGACGCCCCCGATTCCGGCAAGTTCCTCCTTCAACTTTATGAAGAAAAAAGAATGATCCAAATCCAAGTATTTTTAGCGCTGGTTTACAACAGGGGCGTCATTTTCTTGTGCTTTCCCCCCCTTGCTTCAGATGTCAAAAGAATGGGAGACGGTTGTTTGTGGACAAACTAAAGACCAGCTCATAATGACGGAGAAAGCGAGGCGCTACCTTCGCTCACTTCGCTCCCACACTCCCAGCCGAGCTCTGATTCTATCCTGAGACGCCGGCGGGACACACTGGACTCAGCGGTCGCCACGTTTCCCTCTTGCTCTTTTTTATTTGTTGGTGGAGAAAAGAACGCGACATGTAGGTGTAGTACAATTAATGAATGCGTAATTAGAAAAATCAAGCCCTATCAGTCATTTGAGAGAGAATGATGCTTTTAATAGTAACCTTGAGAGAAGGTTTTTGCCAGTTGCTTCATTTCATTGTATTTCTGTCGCTTAAAGATGAGTAAAAAAAAAGAAAAAGAACAATGTAGAATTGAGAAAATCACGGCTATATACGACGGATAAGATTGAACATAAATGGTTTTAGATTGCATAATGCGTCTGTAACAGTTTTATAAACCTGTGTGGTGTATAATGACTGCTGCACCTCCAGAATTCAAAACTATCGTGTATAACCTTAATAGACAAGTTAGCAAGTGGCGCGTGTAGAGAAGAGCGATCCATGTCCAAAATGTTGTGAATTTGCTTGTATATAAATGTGTAATATACATGTACATCTGAATACATGTTAAAAGTGAGGGCTGGAGGTGGCTTCTATCTGCTACTGAACATGTAGTAGTAACTTCCATACATCTGTAATCCAATCCAAGTGACGTGAGTTCAAGAGATCCAACGACGTCATAGGAAGGAGTGAAGGCATGGAAGCTCTACCAGCTTTAACGGAAAGGAAATTATGTTATTTAACATGTATTGTAAATATTTACTGCTGTGTGTTTTAACCTCATCTTAAAACAATTTGTTAATTAAAAAATGTCCAGTTTCCTTCTATTTTGAGCACAAAGCCGCTCGTTGCTGTACTACGACTAACTGTACTATTACATTCATTATGTTACCCTGTTACACTCGGGTGCTTATAAACAAGTGGAACTTATTGCATAACATCTCCATCTAACTGGAAGAGGTTTGTTTTTTTATTATGTCCTTTATTTTACCTGGTAAAATCCTTACTGGGATTAGAAATCTCTTTTCCAAGAGTGACCAAGAGGTTATTGTCTATTAGCAATTCTTGGCCATCTAGCCTACTTGATATTGAAGGATGTCACTCCGTTGTTTGTCCCCATGTGTTTAGTTATTTTCCTGCCGGACTGCAAATGATAAGTAGCGAATTAACAGATTGAAAATATTGTATGAAGTAATGCAAGTTTGAGTAAAGTTGGCAATAAGTTGAAATCATCCTGTGTGAGCAGGATCTCGGTGCTGAATAAGTACTTCCAGTTTTATTGGGATTTAAATATGAGGCCTAATTCTCTTAGACATTCTTCACAAAGGGGAAAGACCAGAGAACACAACAAAGTAAATGTTATAGAGCTGCAAAAATCTGGCAATGAATACAAGGAAATCTCTACGGTTCAAAATGTCTGTTTCAACAGTTGGATCAATAGCTAAGTTTAAAGAAACAGGAGAGCACCATCCTGGAAGATGACATGTCTGCAAACTGACCCCCAAGGGGAGGGGATTATGGTTCAAATCTCCAAGGATTAAAGCTTGAGAATTGCAGAGGTCAGTTGAACCTTGGGGTCAGAAATTCTCCCAACAGAAGCTCTTCAGGAGGGTAGCAAGTACAAAGCCTACCCTCTCATCCACACGCAAAGTGAAAAGCCCACAGCCAAACGCCTTTAGGACAGTTATCTTTTCATAAAAGCAGTCTGTTTTAAGCAATGATACAATGTCCACACAATCCAATAGTTTTGTCTTTAATAAAAAGTTGAATTATCTTAAGGAGCAGGAGCCCATGGGGAACCTTTTCATTCTCTCCTCAACATTTAACACATTTGCAGACATTAAGATTTAAATGTAGAAATTTAGAAAAGGAATAAAATAGCAAAAATGGAAATACATTAATAAAGTACAAGTAGCTCAAATTTGTATTCAAGCAACTAATTGAGTAAAAGTGTTTCGTTACTATCCACCACTGGTGGATATATATTGATAATATGACCAAATTATCGTTATAGTCTTTAAATTGTGCATACCTTGTATTTTACGCAGTGCAATAAAATACTCTTTTGGCACCTGTTGCTTTTATTTTGAAAGGTGAACTCCTAGGCGGATGTTGCGTTTTAGTTGACAGCTCGCTGTCTAAGACACCGGAAGCAATCGTCCGTTTTGGTGACGCTGCATTAGACTGCTAGACATGGACCGGTCAAGTAAGTGAATTGCCTCTTGAATGTTGACATTAACGTCGTATATTCGTGTTCCTCGTTCTACCAGGGTTGTATATTGTACTGGCGAATTGTCCGTTTTAGAATTTGTCTTGAAATTGCGAACCGTGCTGTAACTAAGCCGCTTCCTGCTGACGGTATCCAACGTTAGCTTAGCCTGCCCGACCTGCAATGAAGGAAGGAGCGAAATCGCTTCACTTCAATGAATGAACAGATATCGTAAAACGAGATTGTGAAAATGAAATCCATTCTTGTTTAATCTCCCTCATTGTTGGTAATAGATATGTAAACCTTTTGGAGTAGCCTTCAAGTTAATGAATGTACCTGTCCGCAGGGTTGCTCGGGTTGGTCCTCCTCAGCTTGGTTCTTGCTGGAGTTCAGGCTCTCACACCAACGCACTACCTGTCCCTGTCGGATGTGGCCCGGCTGCAAAGCTTCCTTAGCCAAGAATACACCGATCTGGAGTCCGCATACTACTCTGTTGTTGGTCTGACCAAGCTTGGTGCAACTGTTCCCGATCACAAGGTAAGAAAATTGTCTTGAAATACCCTGTATGTAGTCATATTTCAGTTAAGTACAATGGTGGACGATGTATTCAGAACCTTTTCCTCAGCAAAAGTACTTGTGAAAATATTCCACTACAAGTAAAAGTCATTAAATCAAAATCTAACTATGTAAAATAATGAAGTGGTATTAGGAAAAGAAAATTATCCGAGTAAAAGTACTCATTATGCAGTAAAATGGCCTCTTAGTGTTATGAGTATAAAGGATTATTATTATTGCTGCATTAATATGCAAGCCTTTGTTGAATTTTACTGCTATAGACGTCAAAGGTTAATGTAATTCTATCTCCTTGTTGAGAGCCATTTTGTAATATCGCTACAACTTGTTTTCAGCGGAGTGTGTGATGCACATAATCTAAGATGATCTAAACAGATTTTTTGAATGAAGTAGGATCATTTTTCTCAGCTTGTAAAGAAACCCTTCAGTTGGTCACAAATATTCAAAATAAATACATTTACAGATGCATGGTTTTGTGTGGACTGGAACTATACCAAGAGATGAAATCTAAATATAGTAACTAGTTGCTACTGCAGTCAGTACTGGTGTTGAAGTATAGAGTAGTATTGTATGGAAATAATACACACATACCAGTACTATGAATCTGAGTTTCAGCACAGTACTTAGGTAAATGTATTTAGTTACTTTCAGTGGTTCTATAAATGATACACATTACATTAAATCGATCCTCCATCTTCTTTGGCTTAAATAAATACTCTTTTTTTTTGAAGGGAGTATGCCAGTTTCTCAAATCTCAACATGACCCCACAAGTATTGATTCCCTCTTCTTTGCTGCTGAGACCGGTCAGGCCATTTCAGGATGTGAGGTATGAAAACATTTTGTTTTTTTCCTTTGTCTTCTTTTCTTTCTCACCGCCATTTCTCATAATTTGAATATTATATTCAAAATGCTTTTTCTGAGAAGATAAAACTCACAATAATGAGAATACTTGCCAAACTGTTTATCTCATGTTTTGGTTCACTTCATAGATCCCAGTGTCCAATGAAACACGGGACATCCTCCTGGCAGCGGTTAGTGAGGATTCAACCATGGCTCAGATCCACCGGGCAGTGAGCGCACTCACCTCCCTGGGGCTTCCTTTGACTTCCCAGGAAGTTGTAGTTGCCTTAACAGGTCGCATCAACAAAGAGGACAATGTTGTGGCGTAAGTGTTAGATGTATAGGTTTGGAAGTCCAGTAGCATTCTGTGTGGACAGTTTTGCCACAAGCAAATTATTTTAGCAATTCAATTCACAAAAAAACATACCTTTTCTTCGGACAGTATCACTCTAGCTCTGCAAACAGCAGCCCGCCTATCTCAGCAGACAGAACTCGGAGGAATTCTGGAGGAAATTGAGGTGAGCTCTTTAACTGCCACCAGGTGGTGCTATGTCCTTGTTCCTTGTCTTAGCTCAAGATACAGTGGGTTCTTAAGGTTTATCTCTCTCTTTTCTTTTCAGGATTTGACAGCTCGTCTGGATGATCTCGGTGGCATCTACCTCCAGTTTGAAGAGGGACTTGAGGCGACTGCCATGTTTGTGACTGCTGCATATTCCCTGTCAGATCATGTGGACATGGAGCCCCCTCTTAAGGAGGTATAATTTCTCTCTGTCATGTGATTTGTGTATATTTATCTCAACATAGTTTTGTGTCTGAAACTGACAGAAAAAAACATATTCTTCCTCAAGGACCAGGTCATCCAGTTGGTGAACTCTATATTCAGTAAGAAATCCTGGGAATCCCTGGCTGAGGCCTTCAGTGTTGCAAGTGCCGCAGCTGCTCTCTCCAACAACCGCTTCCATGTCCCGGTCATCGTCAGTTCTCAGGGCCCATCCACAGTGTCCCACAGCCAGCCAACTGTGCAGGTACAGATTGTGTATCCCTGCCTGACTACAGTCCTCTGCATGGTTTTCAAATATCCTCATATTGACGCAGTTTCTCTGGATGATTCGCAGGTCCTGGTCACTGATGTCATGTCTCAACCCCTGGCCACTGCCAACGTGCTGGTTGAATCTGCGTATGCTTTGGCCTCCAAGAGTGTCATACTCACCCAAGCCCCTTTCTCTCTTAATGAGTACGTATCATTAGACAGATTTTTTTTATTTTATTACCTCACTTATCAGCCGGAGAAATGTTCCCTTGTGTTCTTTGGAACCAATTCTTAATTTGAATTTAATTGATAACATTACAAAAATGTGATAATGTCTATAATCTCAAGGCATGTTAATCTAAGCACGTTCACATTCTAATCTAATACAAAGATACTGTAGCATTTTTGTTTGGGAAAAGCGTTACATCAAACACTTACACGGTCTAACACCGTGTCAGAACTGCAAAACTGAACATTAGACACAAGAGGAACAGAAGCTGGCAAATTTGCAAAGGGGAAAAGATGTCTGCCATTGTGACAGAAAACCACAAATAAAAATGCAGTTATGCAGGCAAGAAAGAGGTAAATTCGTTGAACTACAGTGGTGGAAAGTTGACATTCAGTGGTGTGCAAGTTTTTTTGGATTCAGAAAAGATAATGCGTATCAGGAACCTGCACTTTACAAGAAATGTTTTTCATCAGCAGCAGCAAAGCAAGTCGATACCATTAATGTATACAATCTTCGTAAACGTCCATCAAAAGTTGCAATATTACGAAACTGAATAATGCTGTTTTATAGCACTTTCATTTTTTTTTTATTTTGTCCTATCATATATTGACATCATTTTGTTGCATCGCTATCAGGTAGTTGAGTGTCATATATATAAAAAAACAAAATGGACTGAATTGTGATCTCAATTTTCAAGCAAAATGAATCCTGATTCTCACCCCATCCAGAATCAGTCCGTAATTCAAAGCAGTATTCCCTAATCAGTACCTCAGCTGTTTTTATTGAACATGTATGACTCTTTGTCTTTCCTTTTTTTTAAATTTTCAGTGGCGTCTATGAGCTGAACTTCATGTCCAGCCAGCCGGCCAGTGGATATTACCAGTTCACTGTTGCAGTGACCGGAGACAGCCGACTGGTTGCCAATCATGTTGAGGTGAGGTGACAGTCAGTATCAGAGTGGAATATTTAATCAGGGTGGAATGGAGTGTTACTTCTATTTTATGCATGTAGTGGAGAGCGTGTTGTTGGGACTGGAACTGATCCTATGTCAGCAAACTCATAATGGTTGGTCTTTGCTTTTGTGTCCCTACTTAATTTATGCAACTTTGTGTTCTGAATCCGTCCACCTGTAGCTCAAAGTGAAGGTGTCCACTGAGGTTGCTGTGACTAACATGGATCTGTCTGTGGTGGATAAGGACCAGAGCATCGGCACAAAGACCACCCGGTCAGGAGACAAGTTTTTCAAATCGAGCCCATCTGTGATTTGTCACAGCATGACAAGAGAATACTGAATGCTTTTCTTTTTTTAAATGACCCAGGGTGGACTATCCTTCCAAAGCCAAGACCTCCTTCACAGCAGACAGCCACCAAAACGTTGCCATGTCCTTCCAGCTGGTTGACACCAACACCGGAGTGGAGCTGACACCACACCAGGTATGTTAGCAGGATGGGATGTGAAGAAACTGTGAGGAAACAATCTGACACATTTAAGACCTTCTTATATTCTCTTTCACAGACTTTCGTTCGGCTGCACAATCAGAAAACTAGCCAAGAGGTCGTGTTTGTGGCCGAACCCGACAGCAAGAACCTGTACAAGTTTGAGTTGGACACAGCAGAGCGGAAATCAGAGTTTGACTCCATGTCTGGCACTTATTCCCTCCACCTCATTGTTGGAGACGCTACGCTGGAGAATCCCATCTTGTGGAATGTGGTGGGTGTCTGCTCAGACCAGGTGGCGGTCATGGGGATGATTTACTCATTTACTGAGACATTGATCGTTCGTTGTCATCTTTTAAAGGCGGATGTTGTTCTGAAGTTTGTGGATGAGGAAGCCCCGGCGACCATTCAGTCCAAGACCCTTTATGTCCCCAAACCGGAGATCCAGGTAATACTCATTTATGTTACGTATCAGATTTATTGCAAGCTGATTGGAAAACAACCAGCCTGAATTTGCTCTCAGTGAAGCAATTTCTCTCTTGTCTCTGCAGCACTTATTCAGGGAACCAGAGAAGAAGCCTCCCACAGTGGTCTCCAATACCTTCACTGCCCTCATCCTGTCTCCATTCCTGCTTCTGCTCATCCTGGTAACATTACAGACTTTGAACAAAATATTTTCTCTTTAGCTTAATTGTAGTTGGAAATGATCACGCCTAAAAACTAACCTACTTCCATTATTACTGGAAATCCTTTTAAATGGAGCTTTCAGCTTTGATGTATTAGTTGTTTAGGTTTACAGTTGTCTAGCTTTTTTCCCCAGAAATGTTCTTTTCAATAGAAAACCTTCATACATTGAAAGACTATAATGCTTGTTTTAATTCTAAAATCACAAAAGCAATGTTGCAGTGCTGAGTAGTAGTCGTTGTTGCAGAGAATTATCGCATTGTGTGTGAAGCCGTGAACAATTTTTCAGTCCTTTTGTTTGCAGCTCCCGCAGGCCATGAGAATCACGTTGTCTTTTGTTTCCCCCCCCCACCTTTGTAGTGGCTCAAGCTCGGCGCCAACATCTCAAACTTCAGCTTCTCTCCCAGCACAATCATGTTCCATGTAGGACACGCAGGTTAGTCACAGCCTTCTGAAATAAAATGTCTGTCACACATTCATCTGCTGTTTTGATCAGTGAATTTGCACAAATAACTGTCGACATTAATTTTAGCAGTGGTGGATAAAGTTTTCAGGTCCTTCACTTGAGTAAAAGTACAAATAGAACACCGTTAAAATACTCCACTACAAGTGAAAAAGCTGAATTCCAAACCTTACTTATATAAAAGCATAAAAGTATTAGCAAAATTTACTTTTAAATGTACTTTTACATAGAACGTTTTGAGATTAAAGCATTGACACGTCGGCCATTTTTACTGCCATTGATGTTAAAGAATAAGGTAATCTAACTACTTTAAGATGTTGTGTAGTTTAATCCATAGAATTGTCATAGCCTTTTTACAGCAGAGTTGTCCTGTTCTTAACAGCAGCCAGTTTTCAGTGTTTTGATCCAAGATGCTTTATAGTTTAAGCTTAAAAAGGTTTTCTCAACAATTGAAGAAACACGATACGTGACGTGTATGAACATTGTAATATGAAAAGTCACTAAAGCTATATACTTAAGTATAAAGTAGCATGAAATGGAAGTACTCAAGTAAAGCACAAATACCTAAAATGTACACTTAAATACTTAGTGCACTTGAGTAAATTTACTTGGTTACTATGAACCACTGAATTTCAGTAATCTGTTTTGCATGAAATTCCACACATAAAATGGGTTATGAATTATTATTCCAGTCAATTTTGTCTGTTTCCATTCGTAATACACATTCATATTTAATACTTCCACACTAGATAGAAGAAATAGTAACAAATTGACTCAAGATCCAGTCAATATAAATAATAATTTTAATAATTGAGGTTTAAAAATATTGACAATTTGACTGTGATGAAGTCGAACTAGAATGATCTTTCTGTGCTCAGCAGCTGCCCTCCTTGAATGTCAGTGATCAAATCTTCTGTGTTCCATTTCAGCCCTTCTGGGCCTGATGTATGTCTACTGGACCCACCTGAACATGTTCCAGACTCTGAAGTACCTGGCGGTTATCGGCAGCATCACTTTCCTAGCCGGGAACCGCATGCTGGCCCAGAAAGCAGTGAAGAGGTACGTCTCCTGATGGTGCCTAGCACAAAAGGTTCCTAGAGAGTCCTTAATCCCAGCGAGAAAGCCAAGACTTGAGTGCTTTGAGGCCTCTTGGTAGATCTTTGCCTCAAACCCTGAGGGAAGAGGCCCATTCTGGGTGTGTAGGTCCTCCGCTGGTCCCCAGAGGCCCATCTCAATGGCGGGCTCTCTACTAGGAGAACTCGTGCCCTCTTGGAACTGAAGAGAAGCGTGGCGCCACGATCTCCGAATGTGATGATCTAAGCGGGCAATTTCTTCCCCATCACCTTGTAGAGCTCTCAACGGGCAGGTGTGAGCAATATGTAGCCTGTGTCCCCGATTCAAGACGTCACTCTCAAATTATCCACTTTTACTTTCTGTTCTCACTACAGCTCCGTTAACCCTTAGAAACACGTGGAACATTGCAAGTTAGCCTTTCACAAATGTCATTTTTCCACCGATGGCTTTCCTTCCTCCTCCTTTCCTAGCTTGTCTGTCTCCACGCAGCGAATGCCTGTCTTTTTTTAACTCCTCTTTCTACGCCTCGCTGTCTCTCTACTCCTCTTTCAGGATTGCCGCCGAGCAAAGTAGTAGGTTGGCAAAGTATAGGAGCCTACGATAAAGCCCCCCCTCCCCCATTTGTAACAAATGAGTTGGCCGTGCTTCCAGGCTGAAGTAAGGGAACCCTCATAGTCTGCATCCACAGTGCATCTCCGTATTAGCTGCCAGGATGCATGGCTGTGTGTCGCGCATTCATTCTCAGTCACTGTTCTCATTCATTCTCAGTCACATGTTCTCCTTCACCCGTCCTCCTCTCACTCCTCTCACTGATATTAACAGCCATACCAGCTCTCTGACACTCCCTCCATTATGGTTTAACACCTCTGGTCCCGGTCGTGCCGTGATGCTTGAGTGACATGATTTGTGTTCACGAGTCGAGGTGCAGTGCTGCGAAAAAGTGTTTTTAAACCCCTCCTGATTTCTCCTATGTATGTGTTTGTGTAATACCAATTGTGTCAGAGCTTCTGACCAAATCTAGAAGTTTCTGTTCAATCAACACACAGAAGTAAGAAGTTGGCTCGTAGGTCTCACCGGTACCAAACTATACACTGATTAAAAAATCTGTATAATTTGCACTCATCCCGATAGCTGTGGTTGCCAGAATTTTCCTGTAAGATACAGTAACTATGTAGAACAAATTATCTTAAAATCCCATGGGAAAAAAGAAGTAACTATAAAAAGACCTGTTTACAATAATATTAAATAAAAGCAGTTAATTCAGAATAATGCATACATGATGTTATATAATACATAATACATACATAGATACATAGATAACAAACTCAGGCATATTATTAACATCTTGTTTCTGTACATTGTAAAAATTATACATTAAACTATAAAAAAACAACAAAAAACTGTCAAATACGAAGATGATAAACAGTGAGATGATTAAAATGAATATAGTTGATAACTTTATTTTGCAGTCAGAATTTGTTGGGAACCCAATTTCCCAGTGAACATACAAACCTTTTGATAAAATAAAATAAATGATACTGTAATGTCGCAAGCAATTAATTACTGTAAAAGTATTATTCTGTTTAAATTGCAGATTCTGTCTGTAGTTACATTAAAATGTACACATTGTGATCCGAGGCAGAAGACTAACTCTTCCTCTGAGTGGCTCCTATGGAATGAATGTGTGGTTCCAGTCTGGTTCGGCTGAGATTCCACACCAGTGATGTCAGAGACTGAGCTCCAGTTTTCAGAGGCTTGTGTTTGTTTGGGGCAGATTCTGCTCCATGTGGCACAACTAGCTATTAGAGTTGACGGGTTGAATACTTATGAACGTTGTTGATTTAGGCTTTTAATCATCTTTATGTCATACATAATAAAATGATCAGTTAGAACTTACTCTGTTGGTTTGGTAAAATTTTGAATGCTGATTTTTCAGATTAGTATGTGACAAAAAACTGAATCAGGAGAGGGTCCAATACTTTTTCCCAGCATTAGACATCCGTCATGAGAATTGGCCTTTTGTTTTTGCGAGGATACATTCTGTTTGTCGTGGAAGTGTGCACATTAAAACGCATGATCGACCCGTAACATCCTAAAAACACGTGTGATTCTCACTCTTGTTGTGTTTGTTGTAACTAATCCTTGCTTTGTATCTTTCCCCCACAGAACGGAGAAAAAATAAGGCAGAGAAAATACAAAGAAGACACCGATGAAGCACATTTTTTTTGTTTGTTTCCGAGGAATCATTCACCGATGCATTAAATCAGACTTTAAACATGGTGGCAGTTCGAGAATGAAGTTTGACAGAGTAAACATGCAGTTTGTCTGTGTTGCCAAAAGGAAGAGATTGAGAAATGATAGCATCTCTGACTACAAACGCCAGCTGACCGATGCTCCTGCAGGAGCCGTAAAGCTAGTGATCAATGCACTTCATCTTCCTGTGAGATTTGATTTCTGATTGTCCACCCTGCCGGGGATTTCTACGTGAACTGGGATTTTTATTTGTGGTTTCCTGGTGAATGTTTTTGTTGATCTGTGGTTTTCTTCTTTTTTTTTCTTCTTTTTTTTGTACATTCCTCTCGTTTGTCACTCGGCGCCAATTCACCTCAGAAGAGAAGCTGATAATGTTTCCGCTGATTAATAAAAAAAAAAAAAAGGAGTTTGCCGTCACATATTTACCATCTTAGCAGCGCGTTTGCCTTCACGGAGCATCAAATGTATAGGAGAAGCGATAATCTCATATTTGGTACAGATTTGGCATACCCCATGATATTTGTTAATAATTAAATGTGGGAAATTTGAGGATGTTTTTTGTAATGGAGGAGAGGAAATAAAGGATCTGAGGTGAATCTGTGTTTCTTGTCTTTATTTAGCTCACAGACAGTGATTGGGACATATTTATTTCTTGTCTAAAAATTACATCCTCATTATAACACTATTAGGACCCTTCAACTAAATGGAGCAGCTGACGTCACAAGCTATGACGTCAGCTGGTGAAGGGCTATTATTGCTCTATTAGAAGCATTAACGCTCCTGGAAACAGTTGTCAAAAATCCCCTTCCTGTAAGTTTATTATTTTCAATAAGGAAGTTATTATAGTAAATGGGAAAAAAATAGGAGTTGGATTGCGGAGAGGCCAAAAGAAGGAGCTTCATTAGTTGGGTTAACATGAACAGCCTAATTCAGAATAGATTCGGATTAGACGCTTGATGGGAAAGACAATTCTGCGTGTAAACATCCCTTTCCCAAAGAAAATACCCTTTCTAAATTAAATTCCATTCCTTTACAAGGGTGTAGTCTTAAGTCCTTTCATGAAAGCCTTTCCGATAGCCAGTCGCTGCAGGAAAACACTGTTTCGGAAAGTGCTCTGTTTGAGTTGTATCTGCGCATGCCCAGAGTCGTGACGTAATGCCCTTCCAGAGTTTTTTTCAGCGCAACAATGAAAGTATCAGTCTGACGCCTTATAGAGGACGATGTGTGATTGACAGCTGTTCATTGGGGCGGGGCTCCGCCTCCTCCGCTCACAGAGAGACACGCTTCTCCGCCAGTCACTATTCTCCAACTGTCATGAGAAAGTAAATCTATGATATATAGTACGGTAGTAATAAGATAAAACAGCAGTTACAGGATTACACTGAGCTCTAACAGGAATTTCAAGGCAAAATTCGATGTGCACGATCATTTTGAGCCTCTCGTTAGATAGAACTACAACTCCCGTCTAGCAACGCTGACTGCCAGTCAGGTGACCAAGGAGAGGCTGGTTAGGTGTTCAGCAGTTCCATTGGCATTCACCTGAGAACACCAGAATGGGCAGGTTCTCCAGTGGTACCAGGTTCTCCTCACAGATGAGAGCAGGTTCACACTGAGCTCATGTGGCAGACATGAAAGAGTCTGGAGACGCCGTGGAACGTTAAGATGTCTGCAACATCATCCAGCAGGAACAGTTTGATGGTGGGTCAGTGATGTTCTGGGAAGGCTCACGGACCTCTGAGTGTTAGTCAAAAGTTCCCTCACTGCTGTTAGGTACCAGGATGTATTCCTGAGACCCATTATGAGACCTTTTACTGGTGCAGTGGACACTGAGTTCCTCCCGGTTGCGAACAATACCCAGCCTCATGTGGTCAGAGTGTGTTGGCAGGACCTGGATGTTGAAGGCATTGATGCCATTGACGGACCTCAGGTCAGATTTTCAAATAATTAAGATGTTCAAATTGAATGTTTCTTTCATCGAGATCCGGGTTGTGATTTAAAAGTTCCGTTTTCCGGAGTAGATCCAGATACAAGCTCAGGAGATTTTTATTGTTTCTTAGCGATTAAATTTTCTCAACATTTTTTCACCCATCAAAGAAAAGTTGAAAGAGCGCATTATTGCCAAGTTGCAATCTATCCCAGAAGCCTTTGCTGTAGATGATCTGTCATTTGGACCCACCACTGCTGTGCTGTGGTACCATCCATGACAAACTCTGACTGGTGGGATGCTCAAACAGCTGATCCGTCCATCGCCCTTGTCATCACTTTCTTGGAGAGACGATCAAATCCCACTTACAAAGAAAAAGAAACATGAACCAGACGTCAAACCCCTTCTAAGAGGCGCCACATGCTCATCAGGAGCGGTAACCATTCACACACCAACGGAACCACCATTGAGGTTGGGATCGAAACCATGGACCTTCAGTGGACAACCGCTCTACCATCTGAACCACCGTCCCCTTTACGGGACCTGGACTAAAAAAGGTAACCCCAATCACCAGTTGCTCAAAAAAACATGGTGTTTTCTTTATACTTGCTAAATAAAACTCTTAACAACCATCACACATACTGACTCCAGTTGTCGCCTTGGAAACGTGTACAAAACAGTCAGAATGTCACAAACAAAATCTGCTGAAACGGCCGGTTGAGGGTTTTCAGCGATTATTACACACTTGTTTACTGTAGCGTTGGCTTCTGTGCATGTTAGGGTCATTAATAACTTTATTTGTTGTTTTCACGACGTTGATCAAAGTTCCATTCTTAGTCACATGACTGCATCACCCGGCAGTTAAGCGAAGCTACCAAATAAATATCATACATTATATCTTTTTTATTCACTAAATGAATCGTTAATAAAGCGCGTCGGGGGTTGCATCACTTTTGAATGTCCCTCGTAAACACTTCTGTTGTCTTTTTATTTAAATATTTAGCCTGACTGAAGCAAACTCCCAAAAAAGTTAAGAAGGGCGATAATACTTAAATATACTGCAAATGTGAGCGAAGTCTCTACTACCTATCAAATAATACGTATAGAAAACTTAAAATATGTTCATTACTTCAATAAATAATCTGCCTGTGTCCTCGCGCTCTACATTAATAAATCAGGCATTATGGAGGTCAGCTACGACCCTGAGGACCCCTCCTCCACACCCTGTTCCAGGTGGAAGCAACAATGAGGCACATCACTAACATGATAAAGAAAAACACCCTAAAACTTTTTTTTTTTTTTACTAAACTCATTTATGTCGCCTAAATAAGACCTTCATTCTTAGTTTCTTTTCTTTTCTTTTCATAAAAAGTATTTGTGTTTTTTTTTCTTCCCTTTTTATTTATTTCTGTACCAGAAATATAAGATTTGTCCTATTAAATTTTACCTTAAAGGTTTAAATGTTACTGTTTTTTTAAAATAAAGAACAGCCATAGCTTTAAAGCCTTTAAATTATCTACTAATGTCTCCATTTCAAGTTAATGTTCAAAAAGTAACATATTAGTTTTGAAACATGTTTTGTTTTCCCCCTGTTATCTCTTGAATCCAAGCATTTGCTGATCATTTAGAAAAACAGAATTCAAATCTTTTCTTAAACAACTTTTCAGGATGTGATTTTGCACCGATTTTGCACCAAAAATAAAAAAATACACATTTTGCAGAAACACTCGTGTTATAATAGAAATGGAGACGCTGAACTCGTCACATCTTGTTCTTTCCATCACTGATCATGTCAGCGTGGTCTCGCTGGATCCAAGACTGGAGTCGTGACCCTCACAAACTATTTTTTGTTGATTATTTTCAGTCTCAATAGAACCGTAATGGAGTTCCTCTGGGCCTCTTGGTCCGCAGAAATGAACTGGATCGGGAGGTTTTGGTCACAGATTTTTAATGTGAATACAAAAAAACGACAATATCATTTTCATCCGTAAACAACCGACGGCAGGAAGTGTAATAAAACCAACAGGATGAGCTTCAGCCTGTCTGATCCCCTCAGCTCAACTCAGCAGCCTGTGAAGAAGAGAGACTCCATTTGGTAACAGACTAACGGCATCATGCTTGAGACGTGGGGTTTGTCTGAGAGCCATCTTCTTTGTTCACCTGGGCCTCACCACTTTCCCCTGCAGCGCTCGGTATCTCTGGTTGCTCTGGATGGAGGTCAGATCTTCCTCGAAGGTGCCTTCATAGACGTCTGACCGGCGTTTCATGTAGCTCTCGTTCTCAGTTCTGTGGAGCATCGAGAATTCACGTTTCACTCTGAACCTCAAAGCAGGCTGGTGACGACCGGTTGTGCCACATACCCCAGCCGTTTGCCCATGATAGTCTGAAGGAACTTCCGGGCAGAGATTTGGCCCAGGACCTTCCTGTAACTGTTTGTGAAGATGGCGTCAGCGTGGCGTTCTGAGCTGGAGTCAGAGAGTCAGAGAGGTTTAGTTTTTTAAACCACAGCGACAACAAAGAGTCAGCTGTGACCAGTTTGGACATGTGGAGAAGATTTAAATCATGCATGTGTACGTTATATTAGTTATTCATTATACATTTTATTTTATGATCTATTTTCTGTTGGTTTTTCTTTTTTCTTTTGGGTCAGTCCATATTCACTGACCGTAACTCCTCCAACTCTCGGGGAGGACTCGGGTCTTCCTCCGGCTGCTCTGCAGGATTCTTTAAAGACGATGTCATCAGGATGGACGTATCCCTCCGGCCGAACCTGTGAGAGATACCTGTTCATTCTCATTTCATCTGCAAATGTCACCACCTCACTCAGGTGTATGACCACACACCTGTGCTGAGTCAGTCATTTTCAGATGTGCAATTTCATAATTTTATGGTCAATCTGCTTATTGCCTATATTGTATACAGTATAGTATACTGTATACAATATGTATACACACAATATATATATATATATATATATATATATATATATATATATATATATATACTGTATACATACATATACATATATATATATAAATATACAGTTTATATATACAGCATATCTATATATATATATATATATATATATATATATACAATATATTTATTCAGCATATTTTTATATATATATATATATATATATATATATATATATATGCATAAATGATTTATATATTCATACACATTTATACGTCTTTAATATATCTTTAGTGTGTATTTGTATTTTGGATATTTTCTGTTTCATCCTATTCTCTTAACCACTGCTGTCCCTTTATAGATGTTAGAACTTGATTTTCCCCGTGGGAATTGATAAAGTTTGTGACCTTGTTTCATCTTATTTTATATTGTTATACATGAATATGAAACCAAACTTCTGTCCGGAACAGAAACCGATGGAACATCAAGAGTTTGGATGGTGAAGGTGGATTTCATGCTAACAACGCTGCTGCTCTGGTTCCTCCGCTGCTTTGGGAGAGGGCACTGTGATCAAACCAATGCAGGAATCTAACAAGGTGACTCATGCAGATATATTGACCCCTTTTAGCATAACAAGAACAGAGGGCACAGTGAGTGCCCCCCAAAAATAATAATAATAAATCCAATAATCGTCTCAAATATGTGTTATGTCATGTTTTTGTTGTTAGACATGTTAGATTTCTCCTAGAAAAGGTGAGACAACATTCACATCCTATTAGGCATTTTCATTGGGTCAAAGCATTTTGAACATTCCAACTGTTATCCGAACTGTTAACATATTTTATTTTTTAATCCGTGCCAACTCTATAACAATAATTGAAAACATTTGTTTTTTTTTAAATTCAAAGTGATAACATTCAAACACTTTTGAGTGATTCTTTTCCTCACCAACAGGCATCCACAGATCTGAACGGTTGAGTTGAATTTAAAAATACTCTAGGCAAGAGAAGGTGGCACTAAAATCCATTCATTCATTCATTCATTCATTCATTCATTATCTGTAGCTGCTGATTCTGTCTTTGTCAGTTTCATTTCAGTAAAACTGCAGGAACTTACCTGATGGATGG